>CAHIKZ030004854.1:1392500-1415000 GCA_903632075.3 Acanthosepion pharaonis
GAAAATCCTGGATGGATTTCAACTAAACTTGGCATTGCACGACGTCGATGACGGTGAGAGATTTATGTAAAATGAACATAGGTCAATGTTGAATGTAATGAAATAGAAAAAAGAAAAATTGCCCAACAAAACAATTTCTCATCCTTTAGTTCCACCATTTCTAACCTTCACGCCTAATATCCGCCGTTGTAACGAAACACACGCATTCCCTTCGTATTTCCCTGGGGAGATGTAAGTTCCACCCGAACAGCTTCCTTCGAACCTCTGTTTGTGGAACCGACTCTCAAGAGGATGCTTCCTCGATCACTACAATCTTAACCTGTTCAAGTCTAGGGTTAAGCGCTATCTTCCTTTCCTATTCGCATAAACTGTCTCTTACTCTGTAGCCTTCTACCTGTTTTGTGGAATCGACTCCCAAGAGGATGCTTCCCCGATCGCTAGAATCTTAACCTGTTCAAGTCTAGGATTAACCGTTATCTTCACCACCTGTCTGCGTAAAATGTCTCTTAATCTTTTGCCCTTTACCAGCTTTGTGGAAACGACTCCCAAGATGGTACTTCCCGGATTAGTACAATCTTAACCTGTTCATGCCTGGGGTTAATCGCGATCTTCCCACATATCCCCACAAACTCTTCCCCTTAGTCTGCAACCCATGTGTCGTGGGTATTTTAAACTGTAAATTTCATTGAAAAAAAAAAGTTAAATATTTATTCCCACGTCACAACAAAGACGCCAAACAAGTATATTAACTTTTGACAGAATATTAATTCGTGTTACCCACCTTTACTCATTTAATAACCTCTGCAAATAAAATGAAATGTATGTCTGTGTGTCTTTTTATTTAGACAAAATCGGTTCCCGGGTAATCCCTATTGACGATTCGTTTGCATGATGAACTTTGATCTTCAGTAGTGAAATCAAATTTCCTGTGAAAAATTTGAAAGATGACAAGACTCCTGGCCCAGATAACATTCATTTTGAATAAATAATGGACGGAGGAGATCCATTGATAAATGCCTTGTTGAATTTATTCTATTCTACTGTCAAGGTGTCTCAAGTTCTCGTTGTTGTCCTTTATAAAAAAAAATAAAATAGAATAGATGATTTGAATGTGGTAACTGTCGTGCAATAAATTTGCTAAATCATGTCGAGAAATTCTTTGTGCTTATCTTCGCTGTACGTCTCAACATCGATCTTTAGGCCTCATTTACTTAATGACAATCTGCATACCATCCAGACAGAAGAACTATCGAACGAGTTCTCACTTTGGAACAGATAATTGGAAAATGTATTGAATTCAATAATCCGGGACACATTACTTTTGTGGATTTCACCAAAGTATTCGACAATATAAAGCTTCCCTGTCTGTTGAAACTATCGGAAAGTTTCTATATCAACAAAAGGCGAATAAATCTGTTGAAGCTCACATATGACAAATCGAAAGCTTACACAGAAATAGATGTATGTTTTTCAAGATCAGTTAATATACTTTCAGTTCTATTATTCAGTATTCTTATCGGTGCGATAATTTTCTCAGCCTGAAGGTGAATGACAATTGGCCTTTCTATTGGTGGTCAACTTTTAAATTTAAGTTACGCAGATCATGTTACTGCTCTACGTAATTCACGCAATGACTTAAAACCGTCCACTGATATTCTAACCAAACATGCAGCTAAGATTGATCCTTTTGTAAGTGTATCTAAAACCGAATGCATGACTACCGATAAAGTCAACCCGAAACTCAGAATATATGACAAACTAATTAACAAGTGTATGATTATATTTATCGTGCACACAAACTTTTATATTTTTGTCATGTCAAAATGATGGATAAAATTTCAAGATAAAATTGGATTTGGGGTGGGATGCTTTTATGAATAACGAACTTGCTCGAATCTTTAAAGCCGTGTCCCTCAAACTTTTTGATCAATGCGAGAAGCAAATGAAAATATCACGGTACAATTAGCAAAATTTATAATGGGTATACATTAAATGAAATATTTTTTTTTTAAAGATGCACACCCAAATATGAAATTATTTATTTCAATGTTTCTATTCAAATATTTTTGCAACTTATTTAGTGTGAAACCCGTGCTTAGTGTTTTTCCAGGATTTCTTCAATGTTTGGTCGAAGAGGTGATAAGCAGAGCCTCATTTCTTCTTCATTTGAGCGAAGTCTTTCTCGCTTTTTATTTTTGATGTTATTTAAGGTTGAAAAGCCGAATTCACATAAATAGGTAGAAAATAGAACTAGTTAAGTAATTTAGCAAAGTGGGATATTCTTTTTGTATTGAAATCCAAAATGTATCAATTGGATACGGTCGAATATTTTATTTTGAGACTTTGATCACTAGAAATTGTGATTAATTGCTCTTCTTCATATTACTGAAGTCTAATATTTGAAGGAACATTTATGAAGGGATATCGAATCCAATCATACTTCTCTATGCTCAATCCACGCCTACATATACAGGTTGTATTAAAAATACGTTTACAAACTTTGGGTGCACGTTCCTCACACCAAATTAAGGGCAAAAGTCCATATAAACATTTTCAAAAATCCTCCTAGACCAGGTTACATTTGTCATTCGTATACGTTTTTGCCTAGTTTGTATTCTGCGTTTAACGTGTGTGGTAGTGAGTTAACTAAGAAGAGTTCCGTTTAATAAGGGTAGGATATTCATATCTTGAGCAGATGGATATAATTTTTACATAATGCACGGCTGTAGCAGATTTGCGTTTCCAGGCAGCCGCTTCATCTAATATTTGCCGCTTTTCATTGTCGCGTTGCTGAGACAGGATCTGTGGCAGCACATGTTGTTCATGAGGACGGTGGTCTTTGAGTATAGAATCCAGAGATTAGCAGTGAATATTTCGAAGGCAGTAGGGAAGTGTATTTCAGATTAGCAGTTGATATTTTGGTAAAAGTAGCAGAGCATAGTTCGTCCTTCTGTTTCTCTTCGCCTGACAAGCTGGAACTGGACATTCGGGTAGTGTAAACAAAATGGCCGCCTTTATACACGACGGATTGAATATTCTACGTCTTCTGATTGTTTAACCTTCTACTGGTGGACTATAAAGTGAGTCAAGTCACTAGTACATAGTACCCCCAAAACTGCAACAACACAAACTATGGATCGAGGAAGACCACAAAGAACACATTCTACAGGCTGTCAGAGACGATACAGGTATCAGCCCAAGTCAAGTGACCCTAGTATGTCGTACATCTCATAGTACCGTAGGGAGGGTACTTTATATCCTTACCATGTGCAGGGTCATTCTCCGGTGGATGATTACAAAATCCGTTGTTTGTCTCTTCAGTCTTGTTTACGGATGAGGCAACATTTGGAATAGAGATGTAATAACAAATTTACATTTGTGGCCGGATCGGAATTCCCATGGTACAATATAAGCCAGACACCAGCATAAGTTTACGATTAATGCATGGGCTGGAATTGTAGGTGACTGTCTGGTACGTCTACATGATCTTCCAACACGTTTTACAGGAACTGTCTACATGGACTTTATTTCGAACACGTTTCCAGACCTGCTTGAGGATGTACTCCTTCTAATAAGAAGACGCAGGTTGTTCATACATGATGGGATCTCCAGCACATTTAAGTCAGATTGCTCGTGATGTGCTGGCTGATATTTACAATGAAAGATGGGTAGGTAGGTGTGGACTGGTTCCATGGCCAAAACGTTCCACCGACCTCAATCTTTTCGATTTTTTTTTTCTGTAGAGCCACCTAAAGCTATTGTTTATGCAGCAGACAGTAATAATGCAAAGACATTTCATCAACGTGTCATGGTGGTGGGAGGCTGTGAAAAAACTTCACACCGTGTGGGAGTATTTGAAAGGGTTCAGCAGTCAATAATCCGAAGGGATGCATACATGTGTAAAAGCAAGCGGAGGACATTTTTGAACATTTGTTATGAGTTTCTGTGTTAAGTTACAACGATGGCCTTTTGGATATATGCCTGGGTGAGAGATTTTACCTTCTTTTCGTGTCAGGAATCCGCTCCCAAAGTTGATAAAGTTATTTTGTATTGTATCTTGACTGTACCTTTAACAGCGTCTACCGTAAACTTTAAAATTGATAACTTAATAAATTGGACATATGTTTATATGAAGTTTCGCCCTTGTTTTGTTGTGAGGAACCCCCGCTCACAAAGTTTTTAAAAATATTTTTGATAAATGCTGTATATAAAGTGTGTTCCAATAACATTTATAACGATTTTAAATGTGAATTTATTTTATGTGTCTTAATGATATTTTTTTTCTTTCAGATTTGCCATAACTTAAATAACATGATCCATGAGAAATAAATAAATTTTCACCAATAACACGGATTTATTTACTGCTGACTTTGATCCGTCAATGAAACACCCTTATATGTAATCCGTCTTAATGGAACACCCTTTATTAGTCATAGATAGAAATGAGTTCAACCATAAATTCCATCTATAGAATGACAATTTTATTAAAAACAAAATACTTTAATTAAACGGAAACTTCTGGGGAGTGCCGAGATCGAATCTTACTAAAATATGAACCTGCGTCCTGATTCTTTAGTTAAATATCTCTTTTTTTTAAAAGAAATATTCATTTCAAAGCCAGTATACTTGAATATAACAGCTTTAAAGAATTAAAAGGAAATAGAAATTTCTTGACCTGTTATTTGAAATATATAATACATACATTAATCTTTAGTTTTAAGCATTTCACCTCAAGCAAGGCGGGTGCCACTAGTACACAAGGGGTTACAGAGCGGGAGTGAGAGCAAAAAATCGCGATTGAGGAAAGGATGAAGAGAAGGACAAGGAATAGGTATGGACATCTGAAGATGTCGATTGACATTACATTTGAATAGTTGAAGATTATAGCTGTCAGGGAAACAAGTAGGGAGGGAATTCCACAGACAGGAGGTGCGAGACATGAAGCTATTGGAGTAGAAGAAACGGCCACATTTAACCATTTTGACAGTAAAAGGTTGGGACTGAGATGCCAGCCTAGTAGCACGCTTAAATTCATGCAGTCTGGGAACTAGCTCGTCGGGGGAGTTACCGTAAAAGTATTTGTAGAAAAGACAAAACAGGCGACGGCGCGTCTGTGAGAGAGCGACTGTAGCCGAGAAGCCAGATCCGGACTAACCACATTGCATATCCATGTCTGGATCTTGTCGATGACCTTAAGGCGAACAGCGGGGGTCCCAGACCATATATGACCGCAGGATTCTATGCAATGGCGAATGGTTGATTTATAGATTTGAAATAATATAATAATTACACTGTTAAAAAAAACAGCTGCAAGAATATTTACAAATTTTTGTTTGTTAATCATTAAATTATTTCACATAGTATTGCAATTTTTGATACGCCCTGTATATGCATGTCGTGTCAATGTTTCACGGCACGTTTAAGAGGATCGCGCGGCACATCAGCGGTTTTGAGTGTGTTAAGTGGGCCTCTACATCGTTGAAGAAAATCGAAATATACCAAAACCTTATGATGATATTCATGACAAAACATAAATTGCTCAAACACGCAAAAATCGAGAAACTTCTGCGACTCCCAAGGCTTACCCTTACCACATCCATCGTCAAAAACAAGATTGAAAATTTGGGGTCAGACTAAACGAACAAAAGGTGACCTAAAAAAAACATTGCCTCGAAAGGATGTTAAGTTGAAGAAGTAGAAGCCACCAATCTAAACTATGGCGTAATAATGTGTACAAAAAGATAAACTTTGATCTAAAATTATTACACAGAGCGACCCGAGATCGCCGTCTTTGGAATCAAATATCGCAGGTTAGCGCGCAATCTGCGGCAGGCGAAGAACGCGCTGAATGATAAATTCCCGAGCAACGCCGTGTACCTCTGCTAGTTTTATTATAATTAATAAATTGAATGTATCAGAAGGATTTAGAAACGTTGACAACCAAAAAAGGACACAAGTTCGAAATATTTGTGTAAAATAAATGATAATTCATTTGCTCAGAATCCATAAAAAATTTCCTGCAAATGTTTCTGCTTTTTCTGATGTATACTTTCGTAGATAAGAATTGTTTGAGAAAGTGAACTATATTAATTGAATTAGAAATGTTAATACAGGATATGTTGACATTTATCACTTGAACTATGCCTTGGGAATCTGTCTATTCTCAGAGCGAAAAGAATTAATCATTTACATTTTTTGTATTTCTACCAAAACTTATATCACTAAAGATAATGCGCTCTTATGTTTTTTCTGTAATTCTGTACTTAGATGTTTGTGTATATCCCAGTGTGTGAAACAAAAGATCGTTACTAATCACTTCAAATCGAGAGTGTCGCCATATTTACTGCGTTCAGTTCTTTTTTTAAACCGGAAGTTGTTCGTCATTGGACAATAAAATGTCAGATACGTCTCAGAGTGTAGCCCGTAATATGAAAACAATTGCAGCTGACGAATGACACACAAGTCGATATCTGATCAGTATCGACAGGGTCACCGTGGAGAGGGGATATGAAGATGAAAGACGCGAAACCCCTAATGATACTTGGCTAAAAAGATCACTAAATATGTGTGCCATAGCATCAGACCGTTGTATTACATGAAACCAATGCAGTGAGAAAAGAATAACGAAGAATATCAAATAAACTAACGGATCAAAAAGTAACGTATTCAAAGTCTCTGATAAATAAAATCTAATTGAAAGATTTCAGAGAACAATTTCAAACTCGAAACTACGAGAAAATTTTTTATCCTGGCAGGTTTCTTCGCATGACAATTGTTATTCTTAAATGTAACGTTTAATAACGAAACACATTGTAGCTCTAGAACATTATCAAGTTGATTTCTCTATACACCAACACTTTCCTCAGTACTCCTTTTTTATTTTAAGGAAAACAGCAGTCGCATTAGCATGGCAAATGAAGTCTTCTAGAAGCTAAGCAAAGTATAAAAAAAACAAAAAAATATATTAGAAACAGAGAAAAGAATACTGAACGTAATATCAGTTCATCTATAGAGCAATGAACGTTGAACAATCTCCTCACAGATGAAGAAGAGACATGAAGCAACAGAAATGTCGTTCTACACAATAATCTTGAGAATACCATGGAATTTGAGCAACGACGATATTTAAGAGAGAATGGAAACAAAAATGAAACTTAGACTCAACATGTATAAAAGAGTTCAAATTACTAGGGTATATAATAAGGAAAGAAGGCTTGGAAAATTTAATACTCACGGTATTGAAAACAAGACGAACAGAGGAATAATAAAACGCATGATCTACCTAGAGAGCTTGTGTAAATAATTGGTAGAATAAGGTTACGGGTAGATGATCAAAAGGCATCATTTATTAAGAGCTATAAATGACAAGAAAATGTGGAGAGCCATGATCACAAATATTATACTTCCCATTGTTATTTTCAAAATGATTTTTATACGAATGCTTACCGAATCCAAGCCTCAAGAGCCACTCAAGGTAGATGATCCAATTGATTATGATGAATGAGGTTTGATATGAGTGAAATAGGAGATAGGAAATTACGGTTATGAGGATAAGGTGGATAGACAACGATTGAACTTTAATTGGAAGAGGTTAAGTTTGTAATAGTCTGGGATGTATCCACGCCGGAGTCTGTCCCACAAAGTTGCAATCCTTGGAAAAAAGCTGAGTGTAAGTTATTTTTACTTTTTGAATAAGGAAGAAATGACGATGACTCGACTCTGTGGAAGTAGCATGTCTTAGCATGGCAGTAAACATATGAACTGGTGGAATTCTAGAAAGGAACCGAACTAAATAATTGCCATGGAAATAGCGATCGATTATTCAATAGAATTGTGACGTTGAGTCTGTGTGAAAGAACTGTCCCCCGCCTGAAGAAGGAATTAGCGGTTTTCAAGTCACCAACGGAATACAAAGGACAAGAAAGTGGTTCGCTATAACGCCCGAGTCATGTTGGGAGAGCCGAGACATTTAGGACGGGCGAAAATAAGAAATGTATATTGTCTGAACACTTTCCATTGAAATAGAGTGGCGAGAGACATGTGGCGTTTCGTCTGTGACAAAATGATTGAAGCTTGGAAAATAATTCGTCATTTTGGAGTCTCTTGAGACTGAAACAGCTCCTGTCCATATATGGCAGCAGTATTCTATTTTCGGTCTGGTCTGGCTCCTGTAAAGACACGAGATTGCACGAGGAGTTAGGTACTTCCTAAAGCTGTACAGGGTGCCGACCATTTTTCCAACATCTTTGGAAATGAATCGTATTTTCAAGTTCCCCTTGAGGTCTGTGTTCACTTTAAATCCCAACAGGCACTCAAGGCATGGGTCTTCCCTAAGGGAACACCCGTTATTTTGGTCGGTGAAAATTTAGGGTCCGCTCAGTGATGATGTAAGAGGGTGCAAAATGAAAAAAATTGAAATTGACAATATTTTCATCTTGAACACTTTTTCCTTCTTTTTTTCTTTATCTAACTGAAACCAAGTAGCGTCTCTAATATGTCTTTTACGCGATCAAAATGGAATAGTCCATTATTCATGAGGTATTGGAAAGAGACGGCAAAAGTTTCTATATTCCATTGTTCTTCTTGCTTCCTTTTTTCTTTCTTTCTTTTTCTTTCTTTTCTCTCTCTTCTAAACCAAATAGCGTCTCCGAAGTGACTTTTCCAAGTTTCCACTCGATCAAAACGGAATGGTCCATTATTGATTAACTATTGGCAGGAAAAGTCAAACTGTCTTATCTTCCCTTCTTTTTCTTTCTTTCTATCTTTCTTTCTTCATCTAATTTGTAACGTCAATTTCGACGACACAGGCTGGCTGCAGGCAAAGCTCCCTTTGAGTTTCGGAGGCCTAGGCCTTCAATCAGTGGTAGATTTGGTCCTTCCAGCATATCTTTCTTCACTTTCGTCCAGTCACGAATTAATTGATGAGATACTCGGTGGATCGTCTCAGTGTTTCTCGGGTAGTTCTTTCGAACAAGCTTGCAGCGTCTGGCCCCAAGAACTGCTTTCTATCCCACTAGACACATCAAAACAAAAAAATTGGGATAAAATAAAACGCGAGGCCAATTTTACTAATTTGAGGCTCTCTCTGGATCAGCATCGCCTCGCCTGTCTCCTATCTGCTTCACAACCGTGTAGTGGCACCTGGATCAACGCAGTGCCCTCTTCAGCTACCGGTACCCTTCTAGATGATGAGTGCACTCGGGTCGGAGTTGCGATCCGTCTTGGACTCAAATTATGTGAGCGTCACAGATGCAGATGTGGTGCTTCCATCGATGAGTTTGGTTTGCATCCTCTCTCCTGTCGTCGTAGTGCCTGCCGCTTTCCACGGCAAGCAGCAATAAACGACATCATCAAAAGAGGTTTGAATGCAGCTGGGTTCCCTTCCCAAATAGAACCCGTAGGTCTCGACCGCGGTGATGGAAAGCGGCCGGATGGCATTACCATTTTCCCTTTTAAAATGGGGAAGTGGTTGATTTGGGATGCGACCTGTGCGGATACATTTTCGGCCGGTAATTTGATCAGGTCCGCGATTGAGCCAGGATCCGTCGCCCGGAACGCAGAGATGAAAAAATAGTTAAATATTCATCTCTTGCTGATAGATTTTTTTTTTTACTCCTGTAGCAGTGGAGTTATTGTCCCTCGCTCGTTGGCGTTCCTTCGGAAGATTGGCGCGATTGCGTCCCGATTAAGGGACGAGCCTCGCGAAACGGAATGGCTCTTGCAGCGTGTCTCACTGGCGATGGTTCAAGGTAATGCTTTCTCCATCATTATGGCTGGCAGAGGATAGAAAAAAATGTTTATAGTTACGTTGTTCTAGAAATGTCATCAATGGTCAACTGAACTTGTTTTGTTTCAATAAAGTTTTTATTTGCTTGTTTAAAATCTGACTGAAACCAAGTAGTGTTCCTAATAGGTCTTTTCCGACTTTCCATGCGATCAAAATGGAATTGTCCATTATTCATAAGGTAATAGCAGGAGATGTTAAACACTTATATCTTCTTTTCTTTCTTCCTTTCATTCATTTTCTCTCTGAAAACAAGCATCTTATATGTCTTTTCCAATAGTCCATTATTGATGAGGTAATGGCAGGAGATGTTAAACACTTCTATCTTTTCTTATTTCTTCGTTTCTATGTTTGATTGTTTCTTTTTTTACAGAAAAAAATGTAGCGTCTCTGATATGTCTTTTCTGTCTTTCCACACCAGTAAAATGGAATAGTCTATTATTAATGCGACATTGGCAGGGCGTCTACCGTAAGTGGTAACGAAGGAACTAAGGTGTGGGAGGGACAAGCAAAATCATAATAAGACATCTCTTTTCCTGTTTTCCACATTTACAATTCTCCGTGTTTTAGACATTCAAAATATCAATTATTAATTAAAATACAGGGGAAAAAATGTCCATTTTCAAAATTATTCTTCCCTGAGGAAACCAATCACTAAATTACCTGAGACAATTAAGGCATAAGGAAAATATTCTAAATATCCCGACACTTAATAGCTATTGGCTGTGTTACAAAGTGCTTTCTAAGTGGTTTAACTCTTGTGAGATCTTTTTTTTTATGTGCCTTGTCCCTTCAGGACGTTGGCGATCATGGTCCTCCATATCTTCCTGTCCCTTGTAGCTCTTAATAAGTTTTGTTATTTCACCCAAAACTTATTCTACAATCTATTTATTCAAGCTCATGAAGTATGCTACGCGCTGCTTTCATATGTCCGTCTTTCCTTCAATCTGGCTTGTTCGTATCGGATATTCCAAGCGCTCATTATGTACCCAATAAATTTCAACTGCCTCTTCGTGATGTTAAGCACAACTTACCTTTTTGTTTCCATTTGCTTTAAAACCTCGTCGTTGCTCACATGTTCGACCCATCGTATCCTCAACATATTTCTGTAGTACCACATTTCTGTTGCTTGAAGCCCCTTTTTCATCTTTGAGGAGATTGTGAAGCAGTTGCTGCTATACACGGGGGCCAGATAACACTTTTAAATACTCCCTAATTTGTTTATAACGAAATTTTCCTGTTTCTTAATACTCTGCTTAGCTTTTGGAATGCATCTTTGGCCATCCCAATACGTCTTTAGATCTCTGTGTTACACTTTACGTCCTCTGTTACAGCCCTCCCCACATATTTAATAGTTGCTTGTTTGATCTTGGTATCCTCAATCTGTTATATGCATTTGGGACTCATTTTTTTGCTAATAACTATGCTCTGTCTTCTTGTAGTTTATGCTTAGTCCTTTCTTCTCGCTTTCCTTCTCTACCTTCTTTCGGAGCTTTTGTAGTTTCCTTTCCGCGTCTGCTTTCAGCACTGCGTCATCTGCATATCTTATGTTCTTAAGATTTTTGCCGCCAATGATGAATCCTGGTAAGACTGCTAATTGTTTCAGAATTGCCTCAGAATTGAGTTGAATAAATCCGGTGAGAAGACCTACCCTTGGCTTCCACACATTTTTATTGTCTACTGAACTCATTTTCTGATCAAAATCAAAGAAGTTCAACAATTTATAGATCTGCAAAGTGTAGCAATACCACCGGACTATTTCGTTGATGTAAACTCACCAGGATTACCACCGGCGTATAAACTCATTCGATAAGCCACGATCAGTTCTAAACCTCGGCTCTGAACATCCAACATGCCGGTATAACTTCGTCTATAATAAAGTACCTTTCAACCATTACCACAGCCTTCCAACTTATTATTACAGGAAATACAGATGACGGAAAATGAGACATTGAAATCGGAAAGTTCATTGCGATTGTGAAATACGCCATCCGAAAGCTAAGCAAAGTATTAAGAAAGAGAAAAATTGTTTTGAAATAAAGAAAAGTGTACTGAAATCTTATGTAGTATCAGTTCTCTTATATGTCAGTGAATGCTGGACAATCTCTTCAAAGATGAAGATGAGACTTGAAGCAACAAAAATGTGGTTCTACAGAAGGATGCTGAGAATACCATAGGCAAAACATGTGAAACGAAAGGAGGTTTTAGAGAAGATGCAAACAAAAATGATACTTATTTTGTAACCAATGTCTTTAGGTTCACCTGAACTCATAGAAAGTTGATTTTAATTAATTTTGTATTTAAATAAAATTAAATGCGGTATGTGGTTCTACAGAAGGATGCTGAGAATACCATAAACCGAACATGTGAACAACGAGGAAGTTTTATAGAAAATGGAAATAAAAAGCAAGTCATACTTAACATCAGGAAGTGACTTGACATTTCTAGGGAACATAATGAAGAACGATTAATACTCACAGGACAGATTGAAAGTATGGGAGACAGAGGAAAATAATGAATAACATAACCACCAAGCTTGATTTAATGGATTTCAAAGCAAGGTTTTGGAGAGGAAACAAAAAAAAACAAGATTTATTAGGTGCTACAAAGGAGAGGAAATTGTGGAAATCCATGATCGCCAACGACCTGAAGTGACACGGCACCTATAAGAAGCTACATTTGTTGGTGACGTATGTTTAATTATTTCCTTGATAGTAATATTCTATTTCTTCAAGAATTTATATTGTTCTCTCTATATATTATTTTCTTTTACATTTCTCGAGTCAAATACCATGTTGTATCTTGCGACATCTAAATATGAAAATAAATAAATGTGGCTCGATAAGATTAAATGACAGCTTATCTAAAAAAAATGACCTCGAGTCTTTTGTTAACGGGCACAACGAACGGCTTGTTAATTCTAATATCACCAAAAACTTAACTGCCCTCTTTTACTCGTCTGCGAGAACTCTTTCTACCTTCTCTCAGTAAGGCTGATGCTAACTCAAGGAGGGAGATTCATTGCGTCTTCTCCGCTGAGATGAAGTGGAATTATTCTATAAAATCAATTTCTAGGTCTCCTACTAGGCAAACACCATCACCGGGCGGGGCTCTAAAACCCATACATCAACCTGACATCAGTCCGTGTATTGAATATTGCTGTCAGATTCGCTTTGGTTTTTCTGCCCTGTATTTAAAGATTCTGTTGGGGCGCACCCACCTTCTAACTAGTAATGGACTGGTTGGTCCCTCTTATATAAGTCAGCTCCGGGGAGAGAGTCAGCGTCAGAACTCCAGATACTTTCTGAGAGACTGATCGGTTCAACTCTCTGTCTCCGGACGGAGAGGAACCCGAAGGAGGCTACGCCGAAGGGCGAAGTCTCCTTCGGGGAGGTAAAACCGGCCCTGAACCCGTTTATACGGGTTCAAATGGGCTATTTTTTGGCTGAGCCTAATGGCTCGGGAATGCCCACATTAAAAAAGGCCTTGTGCCGCATGACACCCTCGTGGGTGGGTGGCTGAATATCTCAGCACTCCAGATACTTTCTGAGCGACTGATCGGTTCAACTCTCTGTCTCCGGACGGAGAGGAACCCGAGGGAGGCTACGGGGAGTTAAACCGGCCCTGAACCCGTTTATACGGGTTCAAATGGGCTATTTTTTGGCTGAGCCTAATGGCTCGGGAATGCCCACATTAAAAAGGCCTTGTGCCGCATGACACCCTCGTGGGTGGGTGGCTGAATATCTCAGCAGTCCAGATACTTTCTGAGCGACTGATCGGTTCAACTCTCTTCCTACGGGCGGGAGGAACCCGAAGGAGGCTACGCCGAAGGGCGAAGTCTCCTTCGGGGACGTAAAACCGGCCCAGAACCCGTTTATACGGGTCCAAATGGGCTATTTTTTGGCCGAGCCTAATGGCTCGGGAATGCCCACGTTAAAAAGGCCTTGTGCCACATGACACCCTCGTGGGGGGGGGGTGCTGAATATCTCAGCAGTCCAAATAAGCTTACCCGGTACATCCCGTTGGACTATAGACTTTGGATATTGTTTCGTACTAACCAACCTTCGTTCTACTAATCACTCTATTGTTAATTGCTTTTATGAATATACCAGTATTTTCCCCTACAACTGTGTTTGTCTTGATTCATACACCGACACGCGAGAAACTCACAACATCTCAGATTCTTAATAAAATACAAAGAAAAATCTGTAATTTTACTGGGCCTGAGCTGGCATCTCGGCTTCAATTTCATGCAACATTAACGTAACTCACCTGTGCCTTTTCTATAAATAATTTTATTGTGATTGTTCTGAAGTTTTTTCCTATATGGTAGCTAAACTTTATGAATTTAATCGCAGTGCTTTATTAGCGACAAGATCCCATCATTTAATAGTTGAAGATAGATGTCACCGTAAGTCCTACGCGAACAATTTTTTCTCTCACACTGTTCGTTCGTGGAACTCTGTCTCGACTTGTTATTTTCCACTTAACTCAGATCTTCAAAAATGTTAATTCAATGTCATTGTTTAACTTCTGTCATCTTAATCTTTATTCTTTATTCTTCTCTCTCCTTAATAAGTTTTTTTTCTCTTATTTTCTCACACTAAGTAACCTCTTTGCATCTCACTGGCTTTATTACCCTAATTGGGGTGAAATGATAAAAAAAAAACGTTCTTAAACCATATTTTAGAGTTAAACATTGCATTTTTAAACACAAAATGCTTCCGCTGAAAATGATATTGTATTATATGGTAAACTAATCACTTTTCTTGTGAGGACATTAAACAATTTTATTGCATTTGCCTGAAGCAGGGTGTAATTAAAATTTATTAGATAAAACAAATTATTTCTAGATTGCTTTTCTTCTTTTATTTACAATTCCCTGTGGTTAGGCATTCAAAATATCATTTTCAAAATTATTTTTCGAGTTGAAAAACTGTTCTCTAAATTACCTGACCCAGTTAATACAAAATGAAAAATACTCAAAATAAAAAAAAATAGTTCTATCATCTTTCCTCCTAGTTAACAAGTCATTATTTCTTTTTCAAGGGCAGCGTTCAACATATCAGAAGAAAATATATTTGTTTCATATTACATACAGCAAATTTACAACGCCCACCTCTTGCTATTCTGACCGTCAGACATTTTACAATTACCTTAATTGTAACAGAAGTCCGTTGGAGACACGTTATCCATTGATTAATATATTTCGAAATTGAGTTTCCATTTCGCGAAGAATCATTCTATTGCTAAATTAAATCGGACATAAAATATTGGATCCATTGTAAGTGTAGCGCGTCAACTTCATAAATCCAAGTATAATGACGAAATTAAACCATGTTTTCTTGCTTTAATAATTTTTTTTTCTTTTCGGTGGCCATCGAGAAAATATATCAGACATTCATATGAGAAATATGCAGTTACACATCAAGATCAACAGATTGCATATATCTACCGTTGAGATTTTCTACGGTCATGTCATTAAAATCTCCATCTCTCTCTTTTCTCTGAAACTCACTCCACATACACACACACACACACACACGCACGTACACACACACACACACACACGTACACACACATGCAACCCGCACTCAACACATCCACAATACACACATATAGATACAACATAAACATGCAACACGCATACCCCACACAGTGAAAATACACACAAAATTCACACACACAACACACACGCACAAAAATACGCACTCTCAGATTCACAGTATACACACACACATAACACGAACACAACAGACACACTTAGTCTGTTATAGAGAACGCACACACATAACACGCGCACACATCACACAGACATAAACACACACGCACAACACAGTTAACATGCAAATACACACACTCAGACTCAGACACATTGCATACAACACACACACATACAAAAAACGCACACACAACACACACATTTAGATTTTCGCACACAACGCACACGCATAACACATTTTATAATGTTTATATAATCAATCTGAAGATGGCTCATGCGAGGAGAACGCTTAGATCAACGAAGAGCATAATAAAAACAGCCCAATGGTTGGACAATTTTTGTCATTATTTTCTCCTGAAATTATAGCAAATATAGGGAGTTTAAAGCGGCTTATGATCAAACATAATAGACCTTCGTTGTTTGTCATATTTAACAATATATATATATATGTGTGTGTGTGTGTGTGTGTGTGTGTGTGTGTGTGTGTGTGTGTGTGTGTGTGTGTGTGTGTGGCCTATTTGGAAAGTAATTTTTAATCCACTATATACGCGTTTGGTTAGACGCCATCAAAAGTTTCATGTTTCATGTTTTTTTTAATAGCTTTTCGGATGTATTTTCCTGTTTTCCTGGGCAAATTTAAATATAAATTGTTCCCTGACAGACTAGATTCAGCTTTTGTTATATATATATATTTTTTTTTAGTCTATGCCACAACCTTTTTTTTTTTTCAAACGTCATGTAGCATTTTTTTAAGCATCACTCATCTATTCATGTTGTCTTTTCATGTTTCGTAGTTATTTAATATATTTAGTTGATTTTTGCCTAAATTTGATAAAATTTTATTGATGTCGTGTTGTTTTTATGTTTAATCTCTCAGGGATTTATGATCGTGTTAATAAGATAAGGAACAAATAGGAAATATTTATAATTTTTTCTGTTGTTTGTTTTTCATTTGTTACAACAGAAAAATTAATAATATCTGAATTTTCTTTTTCTCCTCCATACTTCATTCTGTGATGAAGTTTTAACAAAATCGAAACATCAGATACATAGACGTTTCCTATTCGATATTTATTCCACCATATTTGATCGCAATTCATATATATGGGATATCGTAGTTTTGTGTTAATTTTCCATATGATATATGATTTATTATTTTCACTTTAAAAAGGAAAATAAAGGTAGTGCTGCCCTGGATCAAGAGAGTGGTGGCTAGAAGAACCTACGGCTGGCACCAGGGCTCTGCACCACAACACACTAGCAGGAGAACCAAGTCATGGCTGTCAGATAATTTTGCGACCGCATCACACCTTATATCTGGCCAGGTAACTCCCCAGACTGCAAACCTCTTGATTATTATGTGTTGGGCGCAGTTGAGCGAGAGGCCAACAAAATTCCTTTTAACAGAAAAATGTGAACGGAAGACGAAGATAATGGCAGCATTCACTTACTTAAAGAAGGAGACCGTCCAGAAGAGTTGCAGGAGGTGCCGAAGTCGTCTGGAGACAGTGGTTACAGCCAATGGCGATTAAATTGAATAAATTTACCCTTTAGTATTTCAAGATATTTTTGTGCAATTTTGGTAAATATATTTGTTTAAATGAGATATCTGCAGCATTTTCATATTTACGTAATTTAGACGACAATTTATCCATCGCATTCTGTGTATATACTTGTGTGTGTCTCTCTCTCTCTCTCTCTCTCTCTCTCTCTGTGTGTGTGTGTATGTGTGTGTGTGTGTATGTGTGTGTGTGTGTGTTTGTGATAAAGTAAAATAGAAAAGATTTTTATCAAATTAACATGTTTTACTTTTATTAAAGTTTCATCAGAGGATGAGATATGGAGAAAAAGGAGGAAGAAATTCTGATAATTTTTACTTTTGCGTTGTTTGATTTTCATTGGTTAATCATGATTCCTGTGTATTCGACATTTTAAACAGGCGTTAGTGTAATTTATGGCATTCCGAATTCAAAGAGCGGTGATGCTTCCCTTAGAAGTTTCAAGAAATTAACGGATTCCAAGCCGAACTGAAAAAAAAAAAACGTAAATATTCTTTATATTTGTAAGTGTATAATATTTTCAGTTCTTCTCCATGAATTTCGAATGAAAATATATATACATATACAGGGTGACCCCAAAAAAACGGGAATTTTTGAAGTGCGTATTGCCAGACATGAGCAAGTGGCAACACCGCGAGACAGTGACCTTGAGCAAGTAAACATTTCGCCATTTAGAATTCAGCTGAGATGTTGCAGCAGTCAATGAGGAATCTCAACAGCAGATTTCAAGAATGCATTCGTACAGGAGGACGCCATCTACAGGACGTAATTTAAAAAAAATGAAAATTCCATCATTGTTTTTTTTTTTTTAATGGCATGTTTTAAGGTTTCAATTACTATGAATAAAATATTTTTCTTCCATCACTCTTGGTTTTATTGCATTGTTAAAAAGTTCCCGTTTTTTGAGGTCACCCTGTATATAGTATGATTGTGTATACGTATAGTAGACATGTTTGTTGGTTTTTCGCATGTTGAGTTGGGAACGGTTTTTCATTTACGTAAATAACGTTTGTTTTCAATAAATATCCATTAGATTTTTCAAAGAATAGATTCAATAAAGGTTGGACATGTAATATAATGTTTTTGACGTGTGTTTATAGTTCGTAATATTGTCATTGGTAAGCCCTCGATGTACTTTCTATGTAAAGAATTAGGTTCTTTTTTAATTAGATTGGCATTGGTAAAATCAAAGTTATGGCCAGGTTTGTCGCGGTGTATTACGAGAGTGTTTGAATGGTTGTCTAAATGTAAATTTCGTTGATACGGACTTTTAGATCTCGTGATGTCTGCCCGACATAAATTCCTTCACATTGTAAAAAATTTAATTGTTAATTACCGGCATCCTAATTGTTGTAGGATTAATTTTTCTTACAGATTATATCTCCAATTTTCTTGGACGTCGCGCTAAATATCTTAGTATTAGGGATGACTAATTTATTTACAAGTTTTGTAGAAAGTGTTGACCATGTTCACTATAGTCTTTGAATATAGAATACAGCGCAGTACGTAATCTGTTCAATGAAACAACGTTATAGATTAACACTCACGAGTCAGACACTCTACTGAATCTGACTATATCACCAATACCACCAGCAGTTGTTCAGTAATTCTTCAGTCTTCGATATCAAAGCCTGGCAGTGATATACAGCCACCCACCCACAGGGGTTACATGTGGCACAAAGCCGGGATTAAAGTGGGATTTCCGAGCCCGTAGGCTCGGCCAAAAATATTCCTTATTCGAACACGTATAAACGGGTTCAGGGGCAGTCAACCTCCCCGAACGAGACTCTGCTTTCAGCGGAGTCTCATGGCAGTGCATATTCGGGAAAAACATGGCCGCCTTTATACACGTCGCATTGAATATTTTGAGCCTTCTGATTGGTTAACCCTTCTATTGGTGAACTATAAAATGAGTCAGCTCATTTTGGCTGGCTCACTAGTACACCAGTGTACCCAAAAATTTCAACAGAAAGAGTGCCAGTCAGTTATGTGCCATGACTGACGAGGCGGATTTTTCCGCAGTAAGATGCCATTTTTTTAGCGTTCTGCCCTGTTATTTACCCATAGCAGGGGAAGAAAAAGAGGATTCATACCTTTCGCAAGGGTATTAGCAGTTAGTATCGGATTCGACTAGAATTCGAACTCAGCTCTCCGATTCCTCAATCCGAGCCACTATCCATTACCCCATCGTGCCTTATAGCGAAGGGTTATGAATTTTGCGTGGCTATTTTTAGAAGTGCTATTGGTGGTGTCTAATTTTGGGGATTTCTATATTTGATTGTCAAACGTTGAGGATTAAATGCTGTTGATAGTGAAGAAGACTAAATGTTTTTTTCAATGTATATTTTGGGCTACATATCTAAAGGGCTCTGTGATATAACCTATGACTAAACACGATTTTATTTTTTGATGCTGGTGGGAACAGAAATTTATTTGATCGTTTTTATTAGTGGATTTACGATAAACTCTAAAATATAATTATTTATTGCTAAGTACTAATAAGATTTGTTTATTTCAAATTCATGTGTGAATTAGATGCTAGGGTCAACCTCATTTAGATTCTTCATTATGTTTAATAGATTTAATAGATGCATCCGAGACGAAAAAATATAATGCGAATCGAAATGTTTTTTTTTTTTTGTTTTGTTTTTTTATTTTTTTTAAATGTGTTAATGGATACAAACTTTTGGAGCGTGCAGTCGCAAAGCTAAGATTGAAGTTTTTTGAAAATTTAGTTGAGTGCATTTTGTACTAATATGGCAATTTAAGAATTTATCAGTGAATGTGTCATGAACTTTCGTCTCGGATGCTACCTGAATTTTACCAAAAACAAAATAATTTACATGCCTGAAGATGACTGAATGTAGAGTCGAAAGTACTTGTCTATTTAAGAAAGACCTTATACAGCTTATAATTTTAAAAATAAATATCATAACATTCATTGTGTGATTGGTGGGTTAATGCACCTTTAAAATTTTGTTAGTGAAGGGGTTTCACCATTTTATAACATTAAGATTACTAATTTACTTTTTGTATAAATGAGTCATTTTAATATAAATTGAACTGCACCACATAATATATATATATATATATATATATATATATATATATATTTCAATGTTCCTCTGGTGGATACGGCGTATTTGAAATAGAAGCCCCTTTTTTATTTATTAAACAGTGGGTATTACGTCTATTGGAATGCGCTGGCCTATAGACGTAAGAAAGTTCGTTCTCCTTTGTAGGGGAATCCACTGTTTGATGCCGTCTGCTTTAACGCACGACTACGAAGTACGTCACAGTAAACCAGGCTTTTATTTCTTCGAGCGGTAAAGCCTGATAGATCAAACTGTAGCTGTGAGTCGTATACTTCCCTGGGCCGGTTTGTAAATACTTAAACTCAGTGGAACCAAGGCGAATAGTAACTGTGTAGGACTAAAAATAACAAGACAAGGAATCCCTGGAGATGGACAGTGGAAAGATACAAAACGAAAATAACATAGAAAATATGTATGAGAAATTATGGAAAGGGTCGAGATAACAAACAGAAATATCACGAACAAAGGGAGACAACCAATACCAACTCTACATTTGATAAAAATTAGAAATATAGTCGCAAATATTAATAGAGATTATGCTGAAAACCGTTTTCTTAAGTACCTCAGAAAGAACTGCTACGTAACCTTCATATATCTGGGAAGGTTATTATAATAATCCAGAAACTATACTGATAGCAAACTAACTGCATACGAATAGGAAATGAAAGCAATAGGTACAAATATAGCAAGGATACTAAGACAAAGAAGTATCTCCTCACTTATTGAGCCTAAACAGTGAGGCGATTTTGAAAGATTTAGAAATCCTACCAAGATTCCTTTTTGACGGCCACAGTTTTAACAATATTGCATATGCGGCTAACACCATGTTAATAGCAGAAACGGAACCACAAGAATTCCTACAAAAGTTAGGGAAGGAAAGCCAAAAGTAAGGACAAAGCATCAACTACAAAAAGAGAGAATTTAGAGTTGTTAGCAAAAGGGACAGTCCAACAAATTACAAATTGGGGATAACAAAATCAATCTGAATATCTGGGAAGTATTTTAACAGCAGATGGAAAATATAAAAAGCACATTGCGATAGCGAAAGATACCTTCCAAAATCTATGCAAAGAATTAGGAAACAGGAAAATTTCGTTAAAAACAAAGAAAAGGATACTGAAATGTCATGTAATCTTGGTCCTCTTAAATGGCAGTGAATGCTGAATAATCTCCTCACAGATGAAGAAGAAACTTGAAGCAACAGAAATATGGTTCTACAGAAGGATGCTGAGAATAACATGGAGATAACATGTGTGCAAAGATGAAGTTTTTGAGAAAATGGAGGCAAATGTAAACTTATACTTAACATCAGAAATTGCCAGTTGAAATGTCTACGCAACATAATGAGAAAAGAGTGCTTGGAAAATTTAACACTCACATGACATATTGAATGCAAGAGGGACAGAAGAAAAACAGTGCATAACTTATTTAACGAGCCTGTATACGTGGTTGTCAGGACAATGTTTAGGATAGATAACAAAAAGATAAAATTTATTAGCAGCTACAAAGGATAGGAAAGAGTGGAGAGTCATGATTGCTAACGTCCTGAAGGGAACCAGCACACAGGAAAAGAAAAGAAGAAGCAGTAGAAGGAATGTCAGATGATGAAAGAAATGATGAATTTGAATATCGTGGTAGTGACGATGATGATGATGATGATGTTGGTGGTGGTGGTGGTGGTGACGATGATGATGATGATGTTGGTGGTGGTGATGGTAGTGACGATGATGATGATGATGATGTTGGTGGTGGTGGTGACGATGATGATGATGATGTTGGTGGTGGTGATGGTAGTGACGATGATGATGATGATGTTGGTGGTGGTGGTGGTGGTGACGATGATGATGATGATGTTGGTGGTGGTGGTGGTAGTGACGATGATGATGATGATGTTGGTGGTGGTGGTGGTGGTGGTGGTGGTGACGATGATGATGATGATGTTGGTGGTGGTGGTGGTAGTGACGATGATGATGATGATGTTGGTGGTGGTGGTGGTGGTGACGATGATGATGATGATGTTGGTGGTGGTGGTGGTAGTGACGATGATGATGATGATGATGATGTGGTGGTGGTGGTGGTGGTGATGATGATGATGATGTTGGTGGTAGTGACGATGATGATGATGATGTTGGTGGTGGTGGTGGTAGTGACGATGATGGTGGTGGTGTGGTAGTGATGATGAAGATTGTGGTGGTAATGATGATGACGATGATGGTGATGATGATGATGATGGTAATGGGAATGATAGCGGTGGTGGTGACAATGATGGCGGTGGCGGTATTGTTGATGATGATGATGGTGGTGGTGACGATGATGATGATGATAGTGGTGACGATGATG
>CAHIKZ030004854.1:1422500-1477500 GCA_903632075.3 Acanthosepion pharaonis
TGCAGAAACACAAAAGCAAGTTTTGTACATGCATAGGGCATAATAGGATGCATAGATTTCTATATACCAGAACGATGCTAGACAAGTGAATGACAAAGAGAAAAACATTCTATGGAACTCGTTTCGTCTGATGAACTCCTTCTAGAGGTCGAAACGCGCTGCATAGATTTTTTCCTCTTTGTTATTCAGTGATATATATATATATATATATATATATATATATATATATATATATATATATATATATAGAGAGAGAGAGAGAGAGAGAGAGAGAAGAGAGAGATGTGAACAGACTGCGATAGCTAGATACATACATAGATATGAACAGACTGCGATAGGCGCAAATAAACTTCTCTATGTATCCTGAGGTGGACGCACCTGTTGGGGGGGGATCCTCGCTATGGACAAATAGTGAATCAAACAAAAAACTAAACACTAGAAAGAGATAAAAGTAAATTTTACATTATATATATATATATATATGTGTGTGTGTGTGTGTGCGTGTGTGTAAAAAAATTACCAACAATACAATTTTAAAGCAAAATAAACAACAATACCTTTTAACTGTAGTTGAAGGCATACAATTACGTTCAAAATATATTTAGTTGAAGCTATAAAATTGTGTTCAAAATATCTAAATTCCGGCATTAAATAACTCATAGAGGTCGATATACCGATAACCAAAATGAACCAAATCTATAACTTCCAGCTATTGGTGAAGAGAAGTTCAGACTGAGTCCTATAGAAAAGGAGAATATTGGATAAGGACAATTTTGAATTGAAAAACCTGAGGAGGCTAGATTGGCAACATGTGTCACAATACATTCACCAGTTCTCTGTATGCGGGTCCTCCGAAAAGTGAGGCTCTTTCTGCACAAGCCTTCACCAATATAATCAAATAATATATGTCATTAGACAGGCTGTTCTGTTCTAAGAAATGAGATATTGGACCTTCATAAATCATACACCGAAATTAATTTTTTCTTTATTATCTTAACGCCTCCCTTCCTGCGCATGCGTGAAAATTTTCATGTAGTTTGCGTCAGTTTCCAACAGTTATGCCTAGGGTACAGATGTGTAGTGCACACTCGACGGATTTTCGTTTTCTCACAAGATGGCCGAACGCATCGAGAAGAGTTTTTGCCCGAAGATTTCCTGGCCAAGAACAACACACCACTTGTTCGACAGGCTCCCTACTATCCCGATTCGGCACCTTGTGACTTCTGGCTCTTCCGTAATGTGAAAACCCTACGATTTCTTTGCGGAGTTGTTTCTGATGATCCGACCACACCTTGGGGATGAATATTGCCTATGCTCTCCGAATGCACAAATCCTCGGTTAAAATGCAATGACCTGATCGTGTGCTAATTCACATTTCATGAGCAATTTCCTGGGTTGTTACATGACGGTCTTCCACTGTGGTACTGCCTTGTTCGAGCAGTTGAACCACACCTTGATCTGTGTTTTGCCCATGACATCATCGCAAAAGGCATGCTGAATCTTCTACATGGTTTGAACTTTTGACAAATATCTCTACTCAATGCGTTCGGTCTTCTTGCGCGAAAACAAAAATCCGAAGAGCTCTCACTACACATATGTACTCTAGGCGTAACAACCCGAAACTCACGCGGCCTACAGGTGCGGAAGTTTTCACAAAAATCAGGGTAGCGTACATTTATATACACTGAATGGAAAGAAACTTATTACTTTTTTTTTTATTTTCAATGATCTTTAACAAGTATTTTGTCCCCACTACAATTTCTGTATTGTGGATTTTCTATAATGCATTTTTCTATAACATTTTTTCTCTATGGCTTATCCACGTTACTATGTATAGCCTATTCCAACCATTTAATGTGCCTATTATACATCTTGATTAATTACCATTGACGAACTGGGTTTAAAGATGTGCGTTAACAAGAGTTAACAGGTTCCTACTCACAACTATAATGCCATCATTTAATTTTCATAACCAATATATTTTTTTCAAAATATTTTTGTGGAAACATCTATTTTTCTTAGTAATTAATATGTACATGTATTTTACTGCTTGTAGATACCAAATTTAAATATAGAATGTTGTAATTTAATTAGTTTATTTAATTTTTTTAACTCCAAACAATTGGTTGATATTTTCAAATAATTTACAGCACAATGTACACATTAAAAGATAAACCAAAAACCATAAATGTGCATTACATGCAGTCGACGACAAAGAACAATCGTTTTCACTAGAATATTTAGCTAACGTGGGTTCTCCGAGCCCGTAGGCTCGGCCAAAAATATTCCCTTTCGTACACGTATAAACGGGTTCAGAAACGGGTTCTCCCCGAACGAGACTCTCCCTTTCGACGGAGCTTCGTCAGGGTTCCTCCGAAGGCAGAGAGCTCGACTGTTTAGCTGAAACAAGTCGCAGCTAGACTACAATCGTTTTCACTAGATCTAAATTCGAATATGCTAATAATTGCTTCTGCATCCATTTCATTTAACCATTCCTTTTCAGTTGATAGTACCACGTATGATTCCAAATTCTTCTCAGACGACGAATTTATTAATTTTTTCTTTATGATCTTTAACTTTGAAAATATCATCTTACATTGAACTTGGGTAACTGATAATGGATAGATGAATCTATAAAGTTCTTATTCCTTTTATTACTAAAAACAGTTTTCTGTTTGTGTTTGTTTATTGCATTTTGATTTGATATACGGAACCTCATTCCATCAGGAGCCCACTCCATTAGGAGTTCACTTTATCAGTGTCCCACTCCATCAAGAGCCCACTTGTCTTCGAGGAAGCTGACAACTTTGGTCAATCTAGCACTATTTATAACTCGTAGTAATTTTCAATTTCTTTCATGTATTTTCTATCTATTAAGGTAAATACTTTCTGATACCTTCTGTTGTTCTGTTCACTATACATTTATATTTCTTTTATATTTTAGTTTAAGTTTTTCTAAAGATAAATATTAAATATTTTAATTTAAGCCACGTACAATGTATTTTGATTTAGATGCATTCCTTTGTGATTTATAACTTTATTTTCGTGTGTTAAATCAAATTTGCTTTGAGCTATAATATCGATTGTTGCTTGCTACCATCATCGGCCGGCATAATATCAGAATGTGGGGATAAATTTCCGCTCAAAAACGTACAAAATAAAAGCTATCGACACACAAGTTTAAACTTCCTCTTTTGCTTACGTAATACAAGGCATGTCAACTCTCGGGAACTTCGACGTGATAGCAAGCTGGTCTCACTAGATCAGTTACGACTGAGTAATGAGTTCGATCCTAGCTAGGTACGCCATGCTTCCGATATTTGGACCCATGTAAGCTATGCATAATACTGGGCACCTCGATGTGGTCTATTCGTTAGCAGGCTTGATCACTTACGGTTGGGTACTGAGTTCGAAATTCTGCGCCACTCATTAGTAAATCATTATGTCATGTTTGACACTTTTTGGGTGCTCCATATATTTGGCCTTGTACCAAATCTAAGTTTCGATTAGTCAATCACAATAACACTTTGGGTACTTCATCATATTATAATGAACAATTAGCAAGCTTGTCTCGTTATATATATTACGATTGAGTAGTGAGTTCGATCCTCACTGGGTGCTCCATACTTTCGGCCTTGTGCCACATCTGAGCTACGCTTGGAAAATCACTACATTCGATCCTGAGCCATATGTAATTTAAGCTAATTAAATTGTCATCATATCAAGTCTAAAGTCAACCCTGATTTCGATGAGTTTTATGAACAGATCGGTAATGTGTTCGAATTTGTTTTTCGAAATATTGGTAAACTTAACGTTATAAAACACTGAATGTCTTCATGTCAGATATTTCACTTTAGTTGGATGTGTGGTTTCTTTAAACTAGACCAACAATAACAATAATGTGACGAGTGGATTTTACAATAATAATAACAATGTGACGTGTGGATAAAATCTGATGGTGCCTACAAAATAATTTATGGAAAATAAATGCTGCATTAAATCTGTGGTATACCAATGTACTATATCATCCACTGAGAGCCCTAGCACTAATAAGATATACATTGGGTCCACGAAGAATGATTTTAAAGATAGATGGAGGCAGCATAAGTGCTCTTTCAATAATATAAACAAAAGAAATCAGACTTCCCTATCTAAATATTTTTGGCATCTGAAGGAAACAAATAGGACACCTAAAGTTAAATGGAAAATTATTAACAAGGCTAGAACATGTAAAACTTGGGATGACCCATGCCCTTTATGCCTCCATGAGAAATTGCACATAATTAAGCTTCTAAATAATAATAATCTATTAAAGACATATTAATAGACACGAGTTAACGTTTTTTTTGTAGGCATCATCAGATTTTTGGTTTGAATTATTAGCTAAAAACTAGTATACAATATAATAACTTGTTTAATCCATAGCCCACTCATCAGGTTCATGATTTGAATAATTAACTAAAAACATGCATACAATATAACACCCTTCATAATCCATAGCCGAAATAAATAGTTTAAATACCCTACAAAAAGATAACCCTTTATGAAGTCGTCAAAAAACAAACGTTACGACAGTTTTTTATATGCACAAATCCCTTTCATAAAAAAATAAAATAAAAAAATAAATAAATCTCCATAGACATGCAAACTAGACGAGGGTTAATACATCTTCCGTTTCAAATGTAGACACCCCCCACCTTTCCCTGACTTGACATCTACGAAAGTAACTCTATACTGATACTTATTATTAACGCCCAACACTCGCCAGCCCAATTTAAACAATTCGCCCTAGCTGTTACCATGGAAATTTTGATTTCAATTTTTAAAACACGTAAATTTCAGAAACACGTTATTCCAAAAAAAATTTCGCTTGAAGATGGAACAGACCTTTTTTAACTCAATTTAATTTAAATAATTATATTGAAGTTTTCGGCTCTTGTTTTGAAACCTGGGACTTCTTATGTCGCGATTTGGAATCATATTTTAAATAAAATTATATATATATATATATATATATATATATATATATATATATATATATATATATATATAATAATAATAATAATAATAATAATGGACTCTCCTGTCGGTTTCGACGTATGAGGATCTCACAGCTTAATTGATTCAGTTATGAAGTATTGTGCGATAAGTGGCATTTAAGACCCGCTAGTGATTTACAATGGAGGCCACATATGGAGCAAGTGTGAGGATTGTGAGATGAGATCACTGTAAGTTTATTTGACCTTATATATATATATATATTGTGTTTATACATTGTGTATATATATTGTATATACATATATGTATATACTATATATATATATATATATATATATATATATATATATATATATATATATATATATATATATATATATATGTACATTTAAATTGTGTATATATATTGTATGTATATAATGTGTATATATATTGTATATATATATATATATATATTGTGTATAGATATATTTTGTATATATATATATATATATATATGTGTGTGTGTGTGTGTGTGTGTGTGTGTGTGTGTGTGCGCAGGTATGTAGAAAAAATAGGAAAGAACACGTTAGGTAAATAATCCAGGGTTCTTTAGTATTTTTTGTTTTTATTTTAAAAACAGTGCTCCATACAGAAGTAAAGCTTAGATTATAATTATTTGTTAAAAATATGATTCCTTCGCTACATAAGAGTTCTCATGTTTCAAAAACGGGAGCTGAAACTGTCAATATAATTATTGAAATTAAATTGAATTAAAGTAACAAAAAAATCAAATTTCATAGTTTAATAAACGGCTAAAAGCTTAAACCAATAATTAAAAGGAAAAACCCTTTATGAAGTCGTCAAAAAAACAAATTGTAGTTCAGTGCGACGCGTTTATATATGAAAGAGGCCGTTGAAAATAAATAAATAAATAAACAAATAAAATAAACAAAATTACCCAGACACTTAACAACATACTATGGTGCCAAAATCTCTCTCCGTGAATGAACAGACGATGCGCGTACAAGAAAGACATAATTCGCTTTGAAATAGACAGCCCATCTTACCTTAGACTGACCTCTCCCTGAAGGTGACTGATACGTGGATAAAAATAGTCGCCCCAGCCGTTTCCATAGTAACGAATGAACACGCTTATAACGATACGTAAATTTCAAAATTGATTATTCCTAAATTTTCGCTTGAGGATGAAACAGGGCTTGTTACTTTAATTCAATTTAATTTTGATAATTATATTGAGGGGTTCGGCTCTCGTTTTTGAAACCTGAGAACTCTTATGTAGCGAAGGAATCATATTTTTTAAAAAAAAATAATTATATATATATATATATATATATATATATATATATATATATATATATATATATATATATATATATATATATATATATATATATATATATATATATTAGGCACGGTGTGGTAATGGATAGCGGCTTGGATTGAGGAATCGGAGAGCTGCGTTCGAATTCCAGTCGAATCCATCTACATTCATTTACATGCTAATACCCTTGGGAAAGGTGTGAACCCCATTCTTCTCCCTCCAGCTATGGGCAAATAGCCTTGGATGGCAACTGGTCTAGGAGAAGGACAACTCTGAATTCAAAAACCTGCGGAGGGTCGTTTGGGGATCTTGTGGCACGTAGGGCACAAGGTCTCTGTAATCGGCCCCTTCAAAAAAGTGTGAATGGTCCTGCACGAAACCTTCACCACTGTTGTCGGGCTGTCGGTTTCCTGGGAACTGATCTGCTTGACCCTCATACGTCGAATTCCACGGGAGCATATATATATATATATATATATATATATATATATATATATATATATATATATATATATATATATATATATATATATTAGTGTGTTTATGTGCGTGTTTGAATTTGTTGAATAAATATACTTAAAATATATATACAGATAGATAGATAGATTTGTTTGTTTTTCGAAATATCGGTCAAATTACGATCATCAAACACAGAATGTTTTCACGTCATATGTTTCACTTTACATTTTTTTTCTTTGAACTAAAGCGAGAATAACAATAATGCAACGCGTAGATTTTACAATAACGTTTAATTAGGTCCCCGCAAAAAAAAAAAAAAGCATATTAACTTGTAAGCACATTAGTTGGTAAGTAACAATTTCTAAACAAACTCCGGTGTATTTATGCAGCGAAAGGTCTGCCCCACAATTGACTTTTTATTGTCATTTCGTAATCATTGTTTCGCAGTAGCATTTCTATAAAAGATTTCTGGAACAATTTATATTTTAACAATAGTCAAAATTTTAAGTCGGCCGTAGTTGTATTATATATAATTTTTTTAAGATATGTATATATTACACCGATGTTATTTTATAAATATATGTTGGCTCTTGTATTATAACCGTAAATTGATATTACGGAGATCATTCGTTCGGTATTAACATTTCTTCGGTATTTTCACAGATAATCCCAAAATAATTTATGCTTACTTACCAATTACCGATATAGGAAATTAATTGGTATTTCATAAAATTACAATTATTTTAGGGCTGTTACTAATTCGCGATACGTAAGTTTTAAAATAATTTTTTAAAATGAAAAATCTTTTTTGAAGCTTTCATTTTAGTTTTAATTAAAAGCTAAAGGATTAAATTTTCTAATTCCAGAAAGCAAAATACTCTGGTGTATTTTAAACAGAAATTATGTTGATGGAATCGAGTTAATTTTTTTGCTAAAACACATGATTATCGCCTTCTTTTTGTTGTCTTTCGTCACAATGTTTTAAAAAATCTTCCAAAAATAAAATATACTTTTCTGAAACTTTATTTACGTAATATCAGCTGATTTAAAGTATAACTAATCTGACTTGAAACAAATATAATTTACGTTAATTTAATATAACACAGAAATACATTTTTAAAGCAAATAGTTGCTGTGTTTTTAACCGACTGTCACCATGCGTCACGTGATGATAGATTGATTGTTGTTCTAAGGAGACCATCTGTAAAACATAATTTAAGGAAATGACATGAGCGGTTTTTTTTAATATTATTTTTTAAGTACTCAATAATATAAAAATGTTCAGAAATATTCTCAGTAATCTAATTTTATTAATGCTGACTTTAAATTTACTAGTCATCGCTCTTATTTTCTGATAATGTCATGTACGGTCCCCCATACTTTCGAAATCGGCACGTTACATAATATTAATAAAAATTATTTTTAAAAACTTCGCGCATAACGATTTGTTTTATGCTTTTCAATTTTTGAAAAATATAAATATAGTTTGTACTTAGTACCAATATCACCTAAAAACAAACAAGATTTTGAACCAAAATTTCGAACGTGCTAGAAAGGATTAAAAAATTTTATAAAATAAGAAAAAATAATTTTGTGTTACCTCTTGATAATAACAAACATCTTGATGATAAAACTTTGCTTTTACTAAGTTTGGGGGCCTTTTCATCATGTTATGTTGTTTTTCCACTGAATTAATGGAGGTACATAATTTCTTTCATCTTAAGATTAAAAAGTATTTTATCTATGATTGTGTCTATAGTCACCGTACAATGAACATCTACATAAGTGTTCTTTCTCCTACCCATGTTGCCTTGGGGGGTAAAAGATGGATAGTATTCCGAAGCATAGGAATGAAAATGGAGATTCCGTAATTATTTAATTGATTAATAAACAAAGCTCTTCTCTCCATACATCCCCCTCCTTATCACTCCCTCTTCCTCTAGTTACTTCCAAAGATAAATAAAACTCTCTCTATCCCTCCCTCGCAATCTACCTTCACTTTTCCAAGAACAGCTAACCTATGACCTTACGGTGATAATAATGTCACCTTTGATATCACTGTCCTGTCATAAGAACCACCTCCTGTTATGGTCCAAGTTCCTTGTACCACGGTGATGGTCCAAGATTAGAACCAAATGAAAGAATAACATGAACACAGGTATGGAATACAAAGATATATTACAACAGAAATATAATACAAAGAAGTAGAAGTATTAGTAATGACTATCAGATTTGGTTAGAGTGAACTATGTTGTCTCGACAAGTATCATTATTCCAATGTCCTTACAATATGCTCTCAATTATCTCTCCTCGTCTTACAATCTGCTCATACCTCTTGAGAGGCGCAGTATTTATAATGTCAGGAATAGTCTATTATTATTATGGGTAAGTTCCCATAACACCCCATAAATAATCTAGTTTTAAATGGTGTGTGTCTTTTTTAACGATTCAATCTTTTTCATTATTCACATATATGATATAACATTATTAAATAATGATTTCGTCTAATTGTGTGTTTAGCGTAACATTAGAAATTCTAGTAAAATTCGATCAAGGAAATCGTATCATAATTTTAAAATCGAGTGGCCGAGAGCAAATAAAAAAAATGCCCAAGAGTAGAACATTTTAAATCTATATAAGGGTTAAGATATTATAAAAAAAGGTTACATGCAATGTTAAGTTAATTTAAATACCGTGGCAATTAAAATGCTTCTCATTTAATGTAATATTATTTGACAATTCTTTTAATTAATATAATTATTATTTTTTTAAATAAGAATTTAATACTTAAGTAATCATTTTGAATCCTCTTCTTTTCCTCCCACCTATAGATAACTAGCAGGACATACCGGGTTCTATAATCTTAGATGGCAACTGGTCTACCGCAGAAACAAAGGAGACCATACTACGGGAAAAATCTGCCTCGTCAGTCATGTATGGAAAGATATATGATTGCCTAAGACTGAATCACGCATGGCACAAAACTGACTGACTCATTTTTGAGGGAATTATTTCTTTTGAAAATATGCGCATCTTATTTTATTTCAGGACAGTATGATAGCAAAGTGTCATGAAGTATGTTGCCGAAACTTTTATAACTTGCAACTGCGAACCGGCGACGTCAAAACATTGCAAAACGTCAACTTCAAAATACTGACTGCAAAATATTGACTGCAAAACGGTGACTAAAAAACATTGACTATCAAACAGCGACTTCAAAACATTGTCTTTCAAGCGGTGATTCCAAAAAATTGACTGCGAAACAGTGGCTTCAAAACATTAACTGCAAAACGGTGATTGCAAAACATTGAGTGAAATACAGCGATTACAAACATTGATTGTCATACGGTCACTATAAAACATTGATTGCAAAAAGGTGGCTACAAAACATTACCTACCAAACAGCGATTTCGAAACATTAATTTCGAAACGGTGACTGCAAAACATTAGCCCGTAAAACTGTGACTTCAAAACGTTGACTGCAAACGGCGACTACAATACACTGACTGCAAAACCAACTTCCAAATATTGACTGCAAAACGGTGACTGTAAAACATTGATAACAAAACGGTGACATCAAAAGTTTGACTGCAAAACGGCGACTACATACATTGACTGCAATTCGGCGACTTCAAAACATTGACTGCAAATCAACGACTTCAAAGTATTGACTGCACAACGGCGACTACAAAGCATTAACTACCAAACAGCGACTTCAAGACATTGACTGCAAAACAGCGACATAAATACGTTAACAGAAATACAGCGACTGCAAAACATTGACTGCAAAACCGTGACTTCAAAAGGTTGACTGCAAAACGACGAGTTCAAACCTTTGACTATAAAAAGGCGATTGCATGACATTGACTGCAAACGGCGACTACAAAACATTGACTGCAAAATGGCGATTGCAAAACATTCACTGCGAAACGTCGACTACAAAATATTGACTGCAAAACGGCGCCGTCAAAACATTGACTGCAAAACGGCGATGGAAAAAGTTTGACTGGAAAACGTCGGCCTCAAACATTGACTGCAAAATGTTAACAGCAAAACTGTGACTGCCAAATAATAACTGCTAAACGGCGCCTACAAAATGGTGATTTCAAAACGGTGACAGCGAAATGGCACAGCGGCAACAATTCGTATTGTTAATAATTCATCTTTTGATCAGAAATTTTGTAAAGGACTTTCTCATTCTCGCATTCTCAATCTATTTCTCTCCCTCCTTTTCTCATGCATTCGATCTTTCTCCATATTTTACTTCTTATATAAAATATGTATATATGTGTGTGTGTGTGTGTGTGTGTGTGGTTCGTTAAAGATGACTGGCAAGATGATAAGATTAATATTTTTATTTATTTTTTCTTGCATACGTACAAGTGTTCTCTTTGCCGGAGAGAATGTGTGCAAAAACTGTCCAAAATGTATGGCCGTCCGAACGCTTTCGGCAATACCTTTAGGCATTATCAAGGATGATTTTATTTTTACTTTTAACTGAATGAATATGGGTTGTGTGGTGTGTGTATCTAGAGTTATAGAGAAAAAATAATATTGGTAAACTTATCACGAAAAATAACAACACATCCGCAAAATCAAAACTACAAAGAACAGACATTATTTACGAGTTCAAAAGCCCCTTAAGAAACTGTGTGCATGATCAAATCAAACTCATAAATAATTACATTGGTCACACTACTACATACCTATCCAGACGACTTACGTTAAACCCACCCGACTCTAACTCCATAAAGACTCTTTTAAATGCACAAAAATCTACCAGACACCTACCACACACACACACACACACACACACACACACACACACACACATATATATATATATATATATATATATATATATATATATATATATATATATATATATATATTAAAGAAAAACAGACCACTTTAAGCTACCATTTTTATAATTTATTCCACCAGAGCCCTGTTAAAGGACGCCGGATCATCATATATATATATATATATATATATATATATATATATATATATATATATATATATATATATACAGAAAAAACAACTCCGGAAATAAAAATAGAATTTAGAGAGAGTGTAAGTATGAGAGTATGGGACGAATGTTAGAGTTAAAGAGAGGGGTAACAGACGAGAGAAGGTGGGAGATTAAAACTTAACAGACAGAAGTTTTAGAGAGGGGAGTCAAAGACGGTTTAAGTGAGAGAAATATGAATGTTGTCGGATGTCTAATACATTAAAGATGTAACCGGAAAGGATACATTTTGTGGTGACATACACACACAATAGACGATCTAATCTTAAAGATCAGAAGAAGAGGGAGGGAGAGGAAAAGAAAAGAAAAAGGGGTGGGAGAGATAGATGGGGCGGGGGGAACTAAACTGAATATTTTTTTAAACCAAATTTTTTTTTAAATTTACTTTTTTCGATTTTACATTTTGATTTATATGTATATGTGCGTACGAGTGTGTGTATGTGTGTATATGTGTATGTATGTAGGTGTGTATATAGGTATATGCATGTGTATGTATGGATGTAGATGTATATGTATGCGTATATATGTATATGTATATTTATGTATGCGTATATGGATGTATGTATATGTAGGTAGACGTATATGTAGATGTGTTTATATGTGTGTGTATGTTTTGGTATGTATGATATATATATCTGTATATGGGTGTATATGTATGTATATATGTATGTATGTATAGTTAGACGGATAGATATAGGGATACATTGTTTATTTGTTTAGATGGGTTTATGTAATTGTATGGAGATGTAAGTTTTTATGTATATATGTTTATGTGCACGTATGTGTATATATATATATATATATATATATATATATATATATATATATATATATGTGTGTGTGTGTGTGTGTGTGTGTGTGTAAATATATATATATATATATATATATATATATATATATATATATATATATATATATATATATATATATGTATATGTGTGTACATGGGTATATATATGTGTGTATGTGGGTACACGTCTATATGTATTTATGTACGGGTATATGTTATTGTGTATGTGTGTATACGCTTGTATTTTTTAACATAAAAATATAGGTCCTTGCTAGATTAGATAATCATTATATTTATTTCTTATATGTTTATATTTGATTTGTAACCTGTAGTCGATATTAATTTTGTCAATTTTTTTTAATTACACAGCAGCCCTTTCAGTAAATGCCCTTCAGTTTTAGTTTCCCCCGCCCCATCTCTCTCCCCCACCCCTTATTCTTTTCTTTTCCTCTCCCTCCCTCTTCTTCTGATCTTTAACATTAGATCGTCTATGGTGTGTGTATGTCACCACGAAATGTATCCTTTCCGGTTACATCTTTAATGTATTAGACATCCGACAACATTAATATTTCTCTCACTTAAACTGTCTTCAACTCCCCTCTCTAAAACTTCTCTCTGTTAAATTTTAATCCCTCACCTTCTTTCGTCTGTTACCCCTCTCTTTAGCTCTAACATTCGTCCCACACTCTCATACTTACACTCTCTTTAAATTTTATTTTTATTTCCGGAATTGTTTTTTCTGTTTTCTTTTTGAATTTGTAGGTCTGATGAATTGGATCGTATTTACGATTCCAATGGAATAAATTATGAGCATGGAATATTAGTGTTTAAGCCTTTTTATTATATCCTTACTCTGTCCTGGACATTGAGTTCTACCTGGATTCTATCCTTATGGAATTTCGTATTCAAAAAATATATATGTATGTGTATGCACCAATGTATATATATATATTTATATATTTTGCATATGTATGTGTATATTTACTAATATTATATATATATATATATATATATATATATATATATATATATATATATATATATATATATATATGTATGTATGTATATTAAAGAAAAACAGACCAATTTAAGGCTCCATTGTAATAGTTCATTTCACCAGAGATCTTTTAAAGGAGGCTGGTTCCTCAGACATCACTTCCAAAAAGTTCATCTCTGTCCTGTGGCACAGCCTCGCCCGGGGAGATAGACAGGCCCGAACCCATTTATGCGGGATCTACGGGGATTTTTTGGTCGAGCCTACGGGGTAGGATGACCCCCGTTAAACTCGGCTTTGTGACCCATATATCCCTCGTGGGTGGGTAGGCTGTTAAATATTAGCTATGATATAGACTGAACGCTGGTCAACCGACACACATTCCCAAGTGGTGTAACACACTTCTGTTGCATTTACTGTTCAATACACTATTTATCTGCAACCTTTTGTTTTGTTATTTCATAATCAATGACTTGGTCACAACAATATATAATGTTATAAACTTTATTTTTACTTCATATTGTTAATAATTCTTCTTCTATCTTTTAAAAATTAAAAAGATCCAAACGATTTACCTCATACAGATTATTATTTCGTCCATGGGAAATTAGTTTTTTCCTGGACTTATGAATGCAATTAATTCCAAGTCGATAACACCAGGAAGTTTCTTCCTGAAAAATCAAGATTCAAACCATATATATATATATATATATATATATATATATATTATTTTAGTGTTACTCCCCTACATAGTGGAAAAAATTATTTTGAATTTATGGTGTTATCGCATAACATATCCATAGATATGCAAGCCCTAAAGATGGTCTCAGATGATATTGAAAATATTTGGGATAATAATGATTATTTGAAATAAAATTTTGCTATTTTTCTTAATTAATTTTCTGCAAGTACCAAGAAATTAATTCAAGACAAACTAAAAGATTAAACTAAAATAAATAGACATAATACGTCTAAATTATTTAACCAAAAATTCTTCAATGAAAATATGCTATATATATATATATATATATATATATATATATATAAAATAAAAAAGTTAATGGGACTAATAAACCCCCTATATTTGTAAGATACATAGATTACATTTATTTTTTGCTAAAAATATTGATCAAATTACTTAACTTAAAAACAAATTTGAAAGTCACTCCCTCCTCGAATTTCCACTAGAACTTAATTTTAATAATAAAATCCCATTCTTTGATGTTTCTGTTGATTCCCGTACACATAAATTTACTACTTGTTTTATATAGGAAATCCACTATCATCAACTCGTGTCTTCTTAATTATAATACCAAATGAACCCAATGATATAAGTTAGCCGTTAGAAAAACCTTAATCCAGCGCACACAAATGATATCTTCTTCCAAAACCATATTCCATGAAGAATTACTCGTTAATAATGGATTCAATAATTCCGTCATTGATCAAAAAATTAAAATGTTTTTCAATTAACTTAATAATACCTCTAACAAAATTGATAATATTAAGAATAATACGTCAAAATAAATATAATACCATTAACTTATAATATTGTAACCAAATGCATAATAATTACAAACATGAAGCAACACTCAAAACATAATAGGTTGAAAAGATAATAATAATAAACATGTTATGCTCGTCGAATAGTATAAAAAATTTAAAACAATTGACCTCATATTCTCTAATAAACCTATAACCACACAACTAAATCCTCTACAAAAATTCAATGTAATGAATCAATTTACATGCCTGTTCGAAGATTGTACCTCTGATAATAATAATAAACCCACTACATATATTGGTTTTACTACAACCACGCTCTCTCGTAGACTTACCTGTCACCTTTCTGACCGTAGTTCTTTTAAACAGCATTTCTTAGAAAAACATAGTCATGTACATAATGTTAGGCAGATATTAGTTGATAACACAATACACATACGCACAGTAAGAAGGACCTTCAGATATTAGAGGATATCTCATTAAAACAAAGCAACCCACACTCAACAAAATTACATTTCAAATTAGTCACAACACATTACATTGCATCTAGACATATGGTTCTGTTGTTAATATTTTGTTCACTCATGTGGCATGACGTCATAGGACCGCATCTTTAACTTACGACCTGCGTCTGCGACCGTTATCGTCGCATAGTAATCTTCTATGTCAACATAACAGAATATAATCTTTGATGGTGAATATCTTTGTTTAAATGTCCGTATTCCCACTCTGAAGATGGCTCATGGGAACTTAAAGCTTAGATCAATTACCAGCTTCGTAAAAAATATCCAAATGTTGAACAATTTTTGTCTTTATTTTCTCCCGAAATTAAAGTAAATAAACAAAGTTTGGAACGGTTTATAATTAGACATAATGAATAGTCGTTGTCTGTTATATTTAACAATATATGTTTGAATATATATATATATATATATATATATATATATATATATATATATATATATATATAGCATCCGAGAGTGCACGCTCCCCAAGTTTCTATTCGTTATCAATTACACATTACACAAAGATACATATTTCGATTCGAATTATATTTTTTCGTCTCAGATGCTACTGGAATTTTACCAAAAAAAAAAAAAAATCCATGCCTGAAGATGACTGAACGTACAGTCGAAACTACTTGCGTATTTAAGGAAGACCTAATATAGTTTATAATTTTAAAAATCAAGGATCATAATATTCATCGAGTGATTAGTCTGTTAATGCATATTCAAAATTTGTTACTAATTTATTTTTTGTATGAATGATTCATTGTAATATAAATTGAACTTCACCACACATTATATTATATATATATATATATATATATATATATATATATATATATATATATATATAGTTAAACCTAGAGAGCCAGATCGTCAGGGAAGGCTGGCTAAAAAGTTAAAAAAAGAACGGAAAATTTATAGTCATTATTTTTATTTATTTATTTATTTTTTATTGAATAAATAGTTACTACCCCTGCTTATCCGTGTTTCTCTTTAAACCCTCTCCCTCTTTTTTAGAATAAATGGTTCTCCCCAACCCTCCCCGTTGTTTGTTTTTTGATTGGTGGGGGGGTCACGTGGTTATGGCTTTTTGTTTGTTGATCTTCTTTTCTTTGGGTCGTGGACTTGCATGCTAGACGATTATTTTCGGCTGACGTACATGTTCTTAGTTCTTTCTTTTTTATAACTTTTTTCCTTTGGTATTGGCTTGATTATTTGCAAATCGAAACACTGATTGTTTTCCGAACGAGTATAATTTCTCATACTCATAAGATTACTACTAATACTAATATATATATATATATATATATATATATATATATATATATATATATATATAATTATTTATTTAAAAATATGATTCCAAATCGCGACATAAGAAGTCCCATGTTTCAAAACAAGAGCCGAAAACTTCAATATAATTATTTAAATTATTTAAATTAAATTGAGTTAAAATAAGCTCTGTTCCATCTTCAAGCGAAATTTTTTGGAATAAAGTGTTTCTGAAATTTACGTGTTTTAAAAATTGAAATCAAAAAAACAAAAACAAAAACTGTTGTAACGTTTGTTTTTTGACGACTTCATAAAGGGTTATCTTTTTTTAGGGTATTTAAACTATTTATTTCGGTTATGGATTATGAAGGGTGTTATATTGTATGCATGTTTTTAACACCCTTCATAATCCATAGCCGAAATAGTTTAAATACCCTAAAAAAAAGATAACCCTTTATGAAGTCGTCAAAAAACAAACGTTACGACAGTTTTTTTTTTTATATGCACAAATCCCTTTCATAAACAAATAAAATAAAATAAAAAAATAAATCTCCATAGACATGCAAACTAGACGAGGGTTAATACATCTTCCGTTTCAAATTTAGACACCCCCACCTTTCCCTTGACTTGACATCTACGAAAGTAACTCTATACTGATACTTATTATTAACACCCAACACACGCCTACTCAATTTAAACAATTCGCCCTAGCTGTTACCATGGAAATTTTGATTTCAATTTTCATGAAAATTCGTATCCTAACGTAAACAAAGCAATTTCTAAAGAATAACTGACATTTTTTCACTTTATTAATCCGATACACTAAAACGTTATTTTTAGTGGATACTCATATTTGAGTTATCGCCCCTTTTATTTATTAAACAGTATATTTATTTTCGTCTACCGAGAAATCATATTAAAGAAAAGTGTGCGCTCTCAAGCAAAGAGAGAGAGAGAGAGGCACAGAGAGAGAGAGAGAGAGAAAGCCAGAGACAGAGAGAATGTGTATGTGTGTCTGTATACGTTTCTGCATATGTGTGTTGTGCTTATGTTTCTGTGTTAGTGATATACATAATCTAATATACATTTTCAAGAGTCTCCACCTGAAATATTTTTAAGCTATCTGAAAATGCACAGTCCCTTTTGAACATCAATACATACACAGCGTAAGAGAAGTGGAAATATATTCTACAAAGACAAACGGGCATAAATCCACTAATCGCCACGTCACAAATCCCGTAAACCATAACGGCATCACGTGTACTTTGTTGTTTTGAATTCATTTTTTTTTCTTGTTTTCCTGAATGGCAGTCGCCTATGACAAGAGAAACCGGTCTGAACTGTTCTTTGACCAGTAGCTGAAGAAGTAAAAGGCTTCATGCCATTAAATGAGGCATTAGAGGGTAAATGAATGTAACAGAATCGGCAGACAGAATTATTTTTCTCTGACATAGATATGAACAGCATGAAATATAAATTAATATAACTAGTTAACTTTTGTTATATATATATATATATATATATATATATATATATATATATATATATATACATATGAATATATATATCCAGAGATAGATAGATAGTTATTAACATAATAAGATAGATAGATATTACCATAAGATAGATAGATAGAAACATAAATAGATAGACAGATAGTAGCATAATAAAATAGATAACATAAGATATATATATATATGTATGTGTGTGTGTGTGTGTGTGTGTGTGTGTGTGTGTGTGTGAAATCTCCGCTTTTACCAGAAGACGATCGCGAGACCAGAAATACGTGTCGTAAAATTATGTAAAACAAAGCATAATATTTTTTTACTAAATAAATCCACATTACAACCAAAAAACTTTTTGCGGCACCTCTCTTCTCTTCTTTTTAATATACATACTTTTCTCTCGTTGGAACCACTACAACATATTTCTTATATATATATATATATATATATATATATATATATATATATATATATATATATATAGATAGATAGATAGATAGATAGATAGATAGATATTAACATTAGATAGATATTACTAAAAGATAGATAGATAGTAACATAATTAGATAGATAGATAGATAAATAGTAACATAATAAAATAGATTATAACATAAGATATATATATATATATATATATATATATATATATATATATATATATATATATATATATATATATATATATAGTTTATGAAAAACTAGGTAATCCGTATGGGTAAACCTAAGGAGGATAAAATCTAGAGAGCTCAATGTAAATTTTAAAAGGGCTGTGGTGAAATAATTTAACCTTAAACCTTAAAGTGGTCTGTTTTTTTATTTAAATCATATATATATATATATATATATATATATATATATATATATATATAGAGAGAGAGAGAGAGAGAGAGAGAGATAGATAGATAGATAGATAGATATTAGAATAAGACAGATATTAACACAAAACGATACATAGATAGATAGATAGATAGATAGATAGATAGATAGATAGATAGATAGATACTGATGTGATGTGTAAACTCTGTGAGAAATCTATCATATGATCAGAGTTTGGAGAATGTATCCGCATCTGCAATAATCTTGTATGCATTTCTGTGTCCGTATGAGTGTATATATATATATATATATATATATATATATATATATATATATATATATATTCCATTATGCGTCATGCGTTACGAGTTGACATGTGTGCGTGGGTGTGTTGAGGAAAACCATTTTGAAGCCTTTGCACTTGGTGCCAACTCCCCCTCCCACAAACACGAGTAAATTCTGCGCAAAATAGCCACTTAAAACCGAGGAAATAATTGCGTTTATTTTCATTTCTGCTAAAACAAGCACGTTGTTTTTAAATAGCACAGGCTTTGAGTTAAAACTGCGTCTCGAAAATACTTTTATAACCTCTCTGTTTTGCGCCGTTTGCTTCTCATAAGAACAGACGACCATTTTGGCTTGTACTGCACTTTCCGTTTTGAAGATTCAACTCAATTAATTTTCTTGCCCTGAAGCAAGCGTATATAAAAATATGACAGGCCGCCATTTTGTAACTTCGGCTTTTGAAGGCGGGAAAATTACAAGCGTATTTATTGACACATACTTCTTTCTTTCTTTCTTTCTTCTTCATCTCGTCAAGTTTCGCATTTTCTTCGTTTTGTCTTGTTTACTTCATTTTCCCCATTTTTTAAAATCTTTGTTTTATTTGTTATGCAATTTCATTCCTCAGCTTCTTTTAGTCTTCTCTCTTTTATATATCCACATTTTGATTTCTCTTTTGTATTTTTCGTTTACTGCTACACAAGATTATTCCCTTGTTCCCGCTTCATCCTTATTATTGTATTACTCTTACAGTTTTACATTGCATTTCTTTTCTTTATTTTGACTTTCTTTCCATTTGTTAACAACATTGTTACATTTTCTTATCGTATCTGAACCGGATTTTATCATAATTGGAATGAAAGCAATGATGGCGTATACACTGAATTCATGATAAAAAGTCAGTATGTGGATTTAGTAAATATTAAACACATCAACTCCATCTGTATATAGATCTTTTAAAACAAATCCAGCATAGGAGATAAGGAAATTGAACATTGAATACGCTGAGATAGTTTCTCCCAACACCGCCAATTGCTACAAAACCAAAACATTAACCCGAAAACAAGAGTCATGTTCTTAAATAGCCTCGTCAAATCAAGACTTTAATATGGATGCCATTCATGGTTCAGAAATATCTAACTGTCTGATTCAGGCAATCGCTTTCTAAGATCATTGGTTAAAAATGGCTTTGAGCAAGTGAAGCCTATGAGTCTTGGTAAAGAGCAACCTTCTTTGAAATTTGTGGACTGGCGCTACAGAATCACGAATTGTACCAAATTATAGAAACAAGATTACTGGAAAAATTTCAACAACAGCAACAACTAAAATGGATATCACATGTAACTCAAAGAGAAAATAATGACATTCCACACTACTTCAAATAAAAGGTTAGGATGGAAACACTCATCCTTACTGGGAAAGGTGATATCAGCTACTGGACTTGAGAAACCTATTTTCTTGAATTATGTAAGAGAAAGGTTTTTTAATTATCTACCGTGGGTAATGCAATCTGCTTGGTCAATGAAAGCTGAATATTTCCTTATAAGGAAAAGGTTAATATTACCATTAGAAAAGAAAATGAATTCATGATTTTCTGAAGTGCATTTGTGTGAAAGTGATCGCAAGGCATGAAATCGTAATTTGATCTTTGATCGCCGCTTTCACTTTTCGAACCGATATCCGTCACACTACCGGCACATCCAATCAGATTTACGTTCATGCAAACACAAAAGATATCTTCACATCATACCGGCTTTGCTGAAAGGGTAGACTTTAGGAACGATATCATTCAAAATTCTTCCACAAAACAGGCCCACTGGCATTATGGCATGAAGTGCTTGTGCTTAGAATCTGATGGCCGTGCACCATACTGTAAAAACAAAACAAACAAAAAAACATAATGTTATAGATTCTGTCTGAATTTCTGAAATGAAAAGTTCATTATTTACATTAGTCATATTCAGATTATTGATCTCTGTTGTTGTTTTCCCAATGTTTCGACCAATCTGTCCTCAATCGAAACATGCAAAGCAGCAGCAACAGTCAGAAGATGACAGAAAGAAGCAGTTGTAAATCTAATCATCAGGCAGGTTAGGTTTAAAGTTTCTTTTTTTATTGTGCTACGGAACAATGGCCTAGTGGATTAAAACTAGTTGGTTTGTGAATTTGATACCATAGTGATTTGTATGGCTGATTGTGGCAATATCTACTTGCACTCATAATAACTAAATAAACAACAACTGAAATGGACTAAATAAAATATAAGGACTCAATATTATGGGCCACAAAGCCAGGTATTTTCACTTTATTGTATTATCTTATCAGTTATTGGGTAAGCGATTACTCTGAAGGCTACTGAGTAGAAATGTCAGAATAATGTTAAATTCACCAACTAATGTAACATAGTACACATAGTGAACAATAAGTGATAGTACTAAAAATAATAAGTCGATAAGATATCTCTAGACATGGGCAGTGGAACAAGAATAATCTACCCTCGAAGATTAAATAAAGAGCTCAGTTCTGAATTGCATGCGTGTGACCCAGAGCGACGTACACCTGAAAAAAGGCGGAAGACACAATGGCCGAAACACTGTAATGAAACCAACAAAAAACTAATGATAATAATCCGGCAGTGAATAATGCGGATAAAATATTTCTACTCAAATATGGGTAGACATTAAAAATGGTGTTTAAGCAATAAATTAAAATATGTCGGAATAATAGACGAAAAATCCATTCGTAAAAATTGCCTTCATGTATATTTCGAGAATCGGGAATGCCATGTGTTCAAAACTTCTATAACGTTGGGTTCTCTGTGGTCGAGAGGTTAAAGTGCCACATACGTAACGACTGTTTCACGTAGGGGTATTCGGGTTCGAATCCTGCTAGAGAACACATATTTTTCTAATAATATTTCTCGAATATTCGAGCCGGTTGAAGGAAATAAATAAATACACTCTTTAATAAATAGATAGAGCATTTACAAAAATATGGTTAGACAATAAACTTTTTTTTTATTTATATTTTTATATTTTATATATATATATATATATATATATATAATGAAATTGATTAAGTCCGACAATTTTTTAATACATTTTCTGTTTATACGTTATTTTTATAGATACAATTTATTTAAGTGTATATTTTGTTTTTTAAATTAACATTATTAATTACATTTATTGGCCAGTGTGTAAAAGTGTTCAGTAGCTTGGGTATACCATGTGTATATATGAAAGTGGAAACTGTATTTAACGCCGAGTGGCGACAGTCTGTTTCATGCCTAAAAACATCTTGAGACCATGTGTGGTTACTCGACTACTTTATATGCTGATCATTAGAGCATTATGAGTAGCAAAGCAATCTATTTAATTTTCGGTTTATTGTTTTATTCTATCGGTTATTGATTTGGCGGTTACGGCAATATCTCAAATGACTCTCAAGGCTGCTGGGTAGAAATAATTATGTGTCAGATTAAATTCACTAACCAACGTAACATAGTAAACATGGCGATCAATAACTGAATAGAACTAAAAATAAGAGCTAGTCAAGATATCCCTAGACATGCCCACTGCAGCAAAAACAATCTAACCCGGTAGATTAAATAAAGGATTCAATTCAGAATTCTCTATAGGTTACCTGGATCAACATACATCGGAGGAAGGCCGGAGAGCACAACGGCTCAAAACGTTGCAATAACAACAACAAAGATGAGGACAATACTCTTAATATAAATAGTGTAAAGAAATAGTATAATTATTGATATTCATTTATTATTTCTGGCAGATAAAAACATGGACCATATGAAATACATAACCTTAAAAGGAAATATGATATCATAAGCAGCAGTCAGAAGATGACAGAATGCAGCAGTTGCAGTTCTAATCAGCAGCTAAGTCAGGTTTATAGCTCCATGCACATTTTTTTACGTAACAATGGCCTAGTAGATTAAAACTATTTAACTTGCGAATTTGTTGCCATGGTGAGTTCAATGTCTGATTGTGGCAACGTCTACTTGCACTCAGATTACTGAATAAAAAAATCACCAACTGAATTAAATAAAAAACATGGACTCGTTATGGGCAGCAAGGCCAGGCATTTTCGGTTTATTGTATTAAACTATCGCTTATTGGGTAGGCGATTACGGCCATCTCTCAAACTAATGCAAAGGTTGTTGAGTAGAAATAACTGTGTGTCAGAATACAATTAAATTCATCAACTAATGTAACATAGTAAACATGGCGGTCAATAACTGAGCAGTACTAAAAATTAGGAACTAGTCAAAATATCCCTAGACGGAGACAGTGAAACAATAACAGTCTAACCCGGTAGATTAAATAAAGGATTCAATTCAGAATTCTCTATAGGTTACCTGGATCGACATACATCGGAGGAAGGCCGGAGAGCACAACGGCTCAAAACGTTGCAATAACAACAACAATGATGAGGCCAATACTCATAATATAAATAGTGTAAATAATAGTATAATTATTGATATTTATTTTTAATTTCAGGCAGTTAAAGATTGCCATGGATCATAAGAAATATAGAACCTATGATATCGTATGATTTCCTGAAAAGTTGTTTTAAGTGAAAGCGTTTATAAATTTCAATCGAAATTAGTGCTGGATGCTCGGTTAGTGAATGTCGAATGTTTCCTTATAAGGAAGTTGTTAATATTAACATTTTCTTTTTTGAACTTTTATTTTGTTTGTAAAAAAAGTAAATAAATTAAAATATAAAAATAAAATATATAAGCTGAAAAAAAGAATTAAAATTAAAATAAGACATTTGCCCTTTCCTCTTACACCTCTCTCTCTCTCTCTCACTCACTCACTAAACTTCTCTTTCTGTACTTCTCTCTCAACTAAATAGAAGGGAGCGTACAAATAAAAGAAAAAGAATTAAAGAATAAAATCGACCAAAAACACCTGATGTTTGCAGTAGCAGAGCCGACTTATTTGGGACTGAAAAATACCAAAAACCGTTAGGCTTTTAACTTCCGTTATAAAAAATATGAAAAAGAAAGGAACGCTGCAAAGTAAAATAATTTGTGCGAATCAAAACAAAAAAATCACACAAAGCGACATTTGATGTTAGCCGAAACCAATGTTCGCGCCAGATTCTCTAACCTGATCAGAAGGATATAATCGTCCGGGAAAAAGAGACTGTGAGGAGACGAAGCAAAAAACACTATCTCAAAGAAACAAGTCATTCAGGCCGAGAAAAACACATTAGATTTCTAAGATGGCTACGACTATTAACAAGTACTGACTGAAAGCTCTCAAATGCTGGTCCGAAACGAAACTTTTTTCCAGACTGCTACAAATATCCACCTTATTAACAGACATTTTGCTGTGCCTAATGACAAATGATTCATTCATTCTAAAGACAACACATGAAAAATATATTATTTATTTCAAAACGTTCACTCAGGTCGCTTAATTTCTGAAGTTCTGATGAAATACTTATCCTACCGCCTACCCACATTGCTGACCTTCCGACCTGAAAAAATTACTACACTATATGCACTTGAGACGTTTAAAGATATATTTTTGAGAAAAACCCATAGGTAAATGTTAGCTTATCTTCGACATTGTCAAAAATACTCATTCCTACTCTGTGACTTTTATAATTCATTAAACAAAACTTTTCTTCTAAAGTAATTATATTTTGCATATGTTTTGGGGCCGAGAATAATCGTGTTAGTTATAAGTTCTTTACGCCGATAGGCAACATGGTTGATATGTAGATAGATAAATAGATAGATAGATAGATAGATAGATAGATATGAACAGACTGAGATAGATAGTTATGAACAGATTGAGATAGATAGATAGATAGATAGATAGATAGATAGATAGATAGATAGATAGATATAGACAGACTGAGATAGATAGATAGATAGATAGATAGATAGATAGATAGATATGAACAGACTGAGATACATAGTTATCAACAGACTGAGATAGATAGATAGATAGATAGATAGATAGATAGATAGATAGATAGATAGATATGAACAGACTGAGATACATAGTTATGAATAGACTGAGATAGATAGATAGATATAGACAGACTGAGATAGATAGATAGATAGATAGATAGATAGATAGATAGATATGAACATACTGAGATACATAGTTATGAACAGACTGAGATAGATAGATAGATAGATAGATAGATAGATAGATAGATAGTCTTGAAATTCTTCGTTATAGATCCTTGATGCAAAATGGCGTCAAATCTAATTCCATGCGCCTCATAAAAATACAAACCATGAAAGATACTATGCAAATCAAAAGAGAATTTGAAAGATGAACAGACGTATCATAGGCATAGATAATTATGAATAGAATGAGTTCGATAGATGATTCTTTTTATAGGTAATCTTTTATAACCTACTGTACTCAGTCGTGACACAATCTTAAGCAATTCACTATCGAAATACTAAAAAAAGTAAAATGTAAGACACAAAATTAAACAAAATTTTACCAAATACATACCAGTTTATCAATTCTAATAGTTTAGTTACATTGAAATGTCTATTTATTAGAACGAAGCATAAAAAATTAAGAAACCATTTAAATAATTATAGCATATTTCAAGAAAAAGAAACTGGTAAAAATTATTTCTAAAACTAGATAGATAGTTATGAATAGACTGAGATAGATAGATAGATAGATAGATAGATAGATAGATCAAACATAGCGTAAAATTCGGTACCTCCACAGATACGTGAAATGAAGTGGGTTTTTTTTTTTTTTTTTTTTTAATGAAAAATCTTTCTTGAAGCTTTTATTTTGGTTTTAATTTCAAATGGATTAAATTTAATACTTCCAATAAGCAAAATGCTATTTCAAAATTAATTCAAATTGACTGGAAGGATTTTTTCTTTTTTGCTAAAACATCTGATTTCAGCGCCATTTTTGGCTCGCGTTTATCGCAATGTAATCATCTTTATTAAGAAGTATTGCAAAAATTAATTATTCTTTCCTGAAATTATATTTGAGGAATATTAACTGATGTAAAGTACAATTTCTTTGATTTGAAGCAAATATTATTTACTTTAAGTTTACAATATCGCGAAAATGACTTTTTTTAACATGGCGTGTAAATTTATTGAAAAGCTTGTTAACAGCTTGATGACAGACTGATGCTTATCCAATGTCTTTCTATGGGGGGCTTTATCTGTAAAAAATAATTTGTATATAATTTTTATTTACTGGGTAACCTTTAAAATTTAGGAAAATATTCTCCGTAATCTAGTGTTTATTTAATTTTAGATACTTTAGCTTTAAATGCATTATAGCTATTGCTCTTTTTTTCTGATAATGTCGTGTATGATCAACCATATCTACAAGAATCGGCACGTACAAAAAATAATTTAAAATTGTTTGATGAATTGTATTAAGCTTTTCAATTTATGATTAGTAAATATATAATAATGATAATATCGTATATAACGTTAAAATAATACAGAATTTAAAAGATCTAAAACTTAATTCTAATATTTAAAAAAAAAATATGAATCCAATTCTTACAATAATTTATTTTTCATTGATTTTTTCTTAAGACAATAGAGTCCTTAATATATCTTATTTACAAAAGCAATTAAAAGGCTTTCTAATTAAATAACATTTTAAATATAATAATAATATCTTAATTTTATTACATTTTTATTGTACGATTTAAATCAGGTTTTCGGTAATTGGTGTTTCACTTTTACAAAAAGAAATTGATTATTTAAATTCTCCAAGGACTCCTGCTTTTAACTATAAATATTAAGGAGCTGAAAGTTTAATTTCTCGTAATTTCATAAGATAACGTAAGTGGTGGTGGTGGGAAGGCAACAGATGTAGACAATATAATTATATATATATATATATATATATATATATATATATATATATTCTCAAGATTTTCAAAGAAAATTTTTTTTAAATAATTTCATTCATCTGTGAAACAAGCCTGATAGTTTAATAAACTTCGACAATTATTTGATTTTTGCAAGAATTTCCATATAAATGTATTTTTACCGTAAATACGTTAAAATTTCTTATACTAATCTTCGCCGCCCCCCGCCCCGCTGATGCTAGAAAAACAAGATTGTTAACTGAGATATCGAACGTGCTAGAAAGGGTTAAAAAATATAATTAAATAATCAAAAAATACTTTGGTCTTTCCTATTAATAACAACATTTTGAAGTTAAAACTTTGTTTTTTTTTTTAATCATGATATGTTCTTTTTTTCAGCGATTTAGTGGAGGTAACTAATGAAAAGTAACTATAGGCGTCTGGTAATAAAACAAAACCAATAATATATTATAGAAATACGAAAAGAGAGGTTAAAATATATACAGATGATATCAGGGGTATGAAGATAAAAATAGATAGATAGATAGATAGATAGATAGATAGATAGATAGATAGCGCTATATAGGAATAAAGTGTCGATGCCAACACTTGGGTTCGAACATAGATCGCCAAGGAGCAAACACAGGGGATCCCATTACTGAATTAAGTGGATCACGTGACTATAGAGGAAACGCATATATAGGATGTCGTGTGATGTCTAGATTGATCGACATTTCTATTCTATCCTCTGTTACTACTCGGATCACCATTTCTGCTCTATCTTCTATTACAATTAGACCGCTATTCTCTACTCTATACACTATATTATTTCACTATACGGATTAATATTCGAGCGAGTATTATTGAGCAAGTACTCTTAGTGTGAGTGATATTCAAAGGCGTCTGACACCAGTATTGTTCAACAGCGTTACTATAGTTGTCTCTGCGATTACAAAGTCTCTACTACAACGGGCATCATAAAAGTGACAACGAATATTCTACAAAAGTGTCAAACGAATGTTCGTTGAGATCACAAAAGACAGATAAATAGTGTTGTAGTATCCTCCCTCTAAAGAGTCTATGCTGGACTCTTCCGTCTACTATAAGATTAGTAAGTGAGAAGGCCTTGGGTGAACAGTCGACCAAACTGTTCATCTCTGTCGACCTCTCTGTCCCGGCAGAGAGGAACTCGAACGAAGCTTTGCCGCAGGTAGACAGGCCCTGAACCCGTTTAGGCGGTTTTAAAAGGAATATTTTTGGCCGAGCCTACAGGCTCGGAAAAACCCACGTTAAACTCGGCCTTGTGCTACATACCTTTCTTCTGGGGCGGGGGACTGTTAAATATAGCAGTGAATAGATTGTTTATTTGTCAAATTCTCTGTCTCGGCAGAGAGGAACCCGGACGAGGCTTTGCTACAGGGCAATGTTTCGTCCGTGGAGGTAGACAGGCCCTGAACCCGTTTATACTGTCTCTAAGGGAATATTTTTGACCGAGCCTACAGGCTCGAAGAATCCACGTTAAACTCGGTCTTGTGCTACATACACTCTCGTGGGAGGGGGGCTCTTAAATATTAACAGTCGAATAGATTGAACATGGGGTCAACCGACACACACTCACTAGTGGTGTAATACTCTTCTGTTGGTACTTACTGTTTAATATATGATATATCTGTAACACTTGTTTTGTTATTTCTTGGATCGAAGAAACGGACTTCATGTCAAATCATAAAAAAAAAATTGCAAGTGTCTACAACAGTGATGAAGAAAGGAATTGTAATCAAACTCTACGACAAAAGGGTACCCAGTGTTAATTACAACACTGAGAGTGAAAAAAAGAAACTCCTCAAAACAATAGGATTTCTATAAGTTCAATACATTGGTTGGAAAGAAGGTTAGTGAACCTTGTTATTTTTTTCCCCTTTCAGCAAGTCAGTAAAAGACAAGAGAATTTCCAACGAGAACAAGCAATATACCAGAAAAAATTTGAGGAATTGCACCTAGAAATTCAGGTTAGACAACAGAAACTGGAAGAAATGCCCCTTCAAACACAGAATGAGCAAAGGCACTTGTATAATATATCCATCAAAAGCCAAAATGAGGAGAGCGAAAACGTGTTCTCTCAAAATGCTATATCGAGTGCTTTTGAAAACTTCACGTTTGCACCTGAAAAAGAAATGATATTCGCTTCGTACTTTAAACGTTACGAGGACTTGCACAATACGGACTGTGCAAGTTGGGCTAACCTACTCCTCAGGAAATTAGGCACAGCAGAATATACTAAGTTTATTAACTATATTTTGCCAGCGACTTGAAATTTAAAGAAACGGTTCAATCATTAACAGAACTCTTCAGTCCAAAAACATCACTGTTCCACAAGCGTTGGAAATGCATGAATCTCACCTGCAAAGAAGACGAAGATTACACTACTTTCGCGAGTGTAGTCAATAAACACTGCGATGAGTTCAAAATGGCAGAGTTAAGCGCCAATAATTTTAAATGCCTGATTTTCGTCCATGATTTGATTTCAGTGAAAACGCCGAAATCCGCTGTAGGGTACTCAACAAGCTTGAAAACGAGCCCGACGTTATTTTACAGCAAGTTGCCGAAGATTTCGTGAGCGTCAGAGAGGATTCGAAAAACATCGAACAGAGTTTAAAAAAAGTTAATAAAATACGCCAAAGAAAAATTAAAAAGGGTCAACCAAAAAATAATAAAGTTACTTTGCTGTCAAGACGATGATTCGGGTGTGGTCAATTGCATTGGTATAGAGATTGTCCTTTTAAAGATAAAAAAGGTTTTAATTGCGATAAATTGGGACACAAAAGTTCCCATTGCAGGATTAAGAAAAAGACAAAAAAGTTTTGTAAAAATTACCAAGTCTGATGAACCAGAAAGTCGTAACATCAGGAAATATATTGAAGTGCAAATATTTAACAAAAATATAAGGCTACAGCTTGATTCAGGTTCAGACTTACCCATAATTAATTATCAAACATAGAAAAAACTGATTAAGCCGACTTTATTAAGAACGAACAGAATAGCAAAACGTATAACTGGCGACCCTATTAAGTTTATGGGCGAACTTCTAACGAACGTGTCATTCAAAGATAAAACTTTAAAACTAAAGGCGTATATTATGAAGAATACGAGAAATTTGTTTGAGGCTGATTGGTATTGATCTTAAAATAAACAAATGAATCGTCAGGCCTAACGATTGCGTCTAGCATGAAACAGCCTGTCGCCTCTGAGGGTTGACTTCAATGTTCACTTTATATATATATATATACGTGAATGGAATACAAACTTATAATTAATAGTTATTAATAATTACCAGCTACCTTAGTATTTGTCTACTTACATAAAAATTCTTTTATATGGTATGGATGAAAAATTCCCTTTGGTATTATTAAGTATAAAAGACTCTTTATTTTTATTTATTCCACTTAAGTTTATTGGCATTTATTTACCGTTTTCTGACATTTTTTAGTGAAGTTCAAATTTTTTCTCTTTCTGTACAAAGAACTACAAGGGACTTTATTGTAATCTCCAAGGTAAATATTTCATTACTAAATTTTCCAGAGATCGGTCTCGATAAAAATCCAAAGGTCAATATCAATTTTTTCCGGCTCAGCAAAGAAATATCCTGTCTAGCATTTTCCTGATGGAATATTATGCCTTATCAGTTAACAATTCCTGGCGGATTCTTTTCATCGATGACTATACAATTGCTCGAAATAGGTGCAGATGTTCGAATCAATACAACAGCTTCAGAAAAGAGGGACTCCATGCAGAAATATTCGTCCCATTCCCCCCAATATATTCAGCCTCAGTTTCGATGGATGAAGACCAACATTTACATGTTCTCAGAGCCTGATCTATTTGTTCGTAATCTAGCCAAATAGTTGGCTATCATTATCTATCTATCTATCTATCTATCTATCTATCTATCTATCTATCTATCTATCTATCTATCTTTTAATTATCTGTCTGCCTCACTCTTCAATATATGTTTATCTCTATATATATATTTTATTCTCTTAAATATCTATCTATTTATCTGTTTTAATTATATATCTGTCTGCCTCACTTTTGAATATCTATTTATCTATCTATGTCTTATTCTCTTAAACATCTATCTATCTATCTATCTATCTATCTATCTATCTATCTATCTATCTATCTCTCTCTCTCTCTCTCTCTCTCCCTCTATCTCTTTATATATATATGTATGTATGTATTTATGTATTGATTCGTGTGCATCATTTTGCAGTTTGATCATATCTATCTATCTATCTATCTATCTATCTATATAAATACTCTCCTCCTCTCTCACCCACTCACAGCTATGTTTCCTCTTCCTCTCTCCCTTTTTTCTCTCTTTCTGCCAAACTATCCTCACCTCTCAGCCCTTTTCTTTATCCTTCTCTCTCCTCTTCCTCTCTTCCTTGTTTCTTCTTTTCTGCCAAACTATTGCCACCTTTCTCTCCTTTTCTTTCTCCTTCTCATTCTCCTTCTTTCTATCTCTCTATCTCTATCTCTCTCTCTCTCTCTCTCTCTCTGCTATATTTCCTCATCCGCTCTCCATTTTTCTCCCTTTCTGCCAAACTATCTCCAACTCTCTCTCTCTTTCTCTTTCTCTGCTATGTTTCCTCTTCCTATTTCCCTCACCCCGAGTCTAAACGGAAATATCATTTTGCTGTTACGTGAGGCATAATATATATCAATAAATTCTCATATCTTCCTGTCAGATATTTCTAATATCTTGATGTAACGCATCATGTAAAACGGAAGCAAATTATGTTTTATGTTTAGTTTTTATTGTAACATTTATTCCTCATTTGAAATTGCTTATATTAAATTTGTAGGAATAAATAGAAATTTTGACAACTAAAATGAGCGTACAGTTTATAAATAAATGGTTTATAATAAATACATATCATAAAATTAGATCACGCCATTTTTCGAAATTGAAAATAAAAAGATTAAAAACATGCTAGAAACATATATTCAGTTATTTTCTTTTTAAAAAAAAATTATACCTTTTATCTTCCTCTACTCTTTTAATAGGAGAATTTAGAGAAAAGTACTTCCTGGTCAGGCCGAGAACTTTTCATGCGTGTATATATATATATATATATATATATATATATATATATATATATATATATATATATATATATATATATATATAAAAACTTCAGAAAAAATTAAGCCAGTTATTATGGAAAAATGTCCTGTGGATTGGAGTAAATTGTGAAAACCTAATTTGGCAAATTTCTTCAAATGTGCAGAATTTTTATTTTTCTGCTGAGATGTGTATTGTATTTGGTACTAGATCGATTATATCTTCTAATCGTAAGGACGTTCTCCCCCCCCCCACCATCAAATAAGTTCTAAAGTTTCTAAGCATAGGTAGAACGACTCAGCGGCTTGATACTAGAATTAAACATGTTCCATTGAAAATCAGGAACCATACCTGGTAACAAAATGAACTCATCCACAATATTTATTCTTCCTCAGTTTACGAAAATCTGAGAAATAACAGAGAGTGTGCTATGGAATTTAATGTGGATTGGTTTTCCGTTTTAGCCAATTCACATTCACTTTTGAATTCGAAAGTACTAGAATTGGTTTACATCAGGTCTCGAAGAAACCTCGCTGTGAAAACAGCGAAATTGATTTGCTAGGCCCTTGCTGTGATCAATGTCTAGTAGTTCCTTCCCACCCCCATTCCCATCATTGACTAATTCGTATCTTATATTTATTATAGTTTACTTTAAATTCTCCCGATAAAGAAACTTTCATGAGCGGGAGCGAAACCGGTTGTTTTTCCCCACTTTTATTTGTTATCCCTCATTATGCCTTGTAATGTTAAACTTAATACTTTTAAAGCAATACTCAAGTTTTGTACCACTAAAAAAATCTGTATATATATATATATATATATATATATATATATATATATATATATATATATATATATATATATATATATATATATATATATATATATATATATATAATATATATATATATATATATATATATATATATATATATATATATATATATATATATATATATATATATATATATATATATATATATATATATATATCAATATATATATATATATATATATATATATATATATATATATATATATATATATATATATATTAAGGCATTAAAAACTAGAAATGTAGTATTGTAGGCCATGATAAGTTTAAAATAAAACACACACAGTCGACTGGTTTCGTCCTCTCGTCAGAACTGTTAACGGGGAATTTAGATTATGAGGAAAAGAAAAGTCTGTCATGGGTGACATGAATGAATGGACAGGGAAGGAAAAAAAATTAAAATTATACCAACCAAGCTGCTAGAATCACAGAACAGCAAGTCCAAGCAAACAATCTCTTTGTTTGCAAAGAGCAGGTTGCCTAGACCTGATGTAAAGCGACTCCAGCACCTTAAGATGGAAAAGTGAGTGCGAACTGGCCAAGACGGAAAACCAGTTCACACTGAAATCCATCGCACAAGTTGGATTTATATATATATATATATATATATATATATATATATATATATATATATATATATATATATATATATATATATATATCTTGTGATTCTCATTAATTTGGTCCTTCCTTCCGACCAACGCGGCTTCGGTTGATTTTCCATGAGTAATACTCCCGCTGATATAACATTTTCTGTCCCATGGATTAGCAAGGCCCACCAACACATTAATGGTACATTATTTAGGGTGCATTTTCTTACAGTATCATCTTCATTATCTTGTACAAAGATCATTTGAAAAACGTTTTCTTCATTAAGAGTTAAATATCCATCACCTTTATATCATCTCTCTTATTTTATATCTTATATAGAAGTTATTACAAATATATATATATTGCGAGGGTGAGCTGAAAGGTTCATAGACTGACTTTGAAGGAGAGATGTACCGTGTCCCTCCAGGCCGTAGGTAAACGTGGCTCTCCACTTCTCCCTATCCGTTGTAGCTCTCAATATGTTTTGTCCTTGCAAGGAGTGATGTTAGAGCTGTGCATATATTAATATCAACTCTTCTTATTAATAACTGTATTGTTCCGTTCCAGGTCCGAGGATTGACTGAAATGTCCATAGGCTAAGTTTGAAGGAGAGATCATCTTCTTTTATGTCCCATGACCATTCAGGGCGTAGGCAATCATGGCTCTCAACTTTCCCTTATCTCTTGTAGCTCTCAATACGTTTTTTCTTTTCATTTTGATACTTCTCCCAACCTTGCTCCGCCGTCTACTTGCCCGCTAGATATGCCACGCTTTGCTTTCCCTTGTCTGTCTTTTCATCTATCCTTTCTGTGAGTATCAGATTCGTCAAGCCCTCCTTTCTCATTACTTGTCCGAGAAATGTCTGTTGCCTCTTCCTGATGTTAAGTATAAGTTTCCTTTTTGTTTGCATCCACTCCAAAACCTCATGGTTGAACACATTTTCGGTTCATGGTATCCTTAGCATTCTTCTGTAGAACGATAACTCCATTGCCTCGAGTCTCTTCTGCATCGTTGAGGAGAACGTCCAGTATTACTGCCCTAAAGGAGGACATATATCACGTAGCAGTTCAGTACGCATTTCTTTGTTACCAAAGAAATCCACCTGTCGCTTTATACTTTGCCTAGCTTTTGGAATGAATTTTTGTCCATCCCTGTAAGTCTTCGGATCTCAGCGAAGAGATGTTAGAGCTGTGAAATCTTGTATGCATTCATTTCAATTTTTCTTATTAATAACTGCAGTGTTTCTTTCCAGGTAAACTGAAATCTGACTGTTTAAAGAAAACAGTTCATCCTTTTGATAAGGAGGGTGATCAACCAGTTAAAAGCAAGAGTCACGCACAGAAGCCATTGAAACCAAAGGCTTCTGTGGGGAAGTATAGTACTGATGTAATAAGACCGCCTTCATCAGTTTTACTGGGCGTTTGCTCTTGATAGGCTTTCATAATTGTCTCAGCAAGCACACTCCATTGATGGTGTGGCCCTTTGGAATAAACACAATGCTTTTTGCATCCCGCCCCCCCCAAAAAAAAAACTGAGACCATCACCTTTCCTTTTATTTATGACATTCGGAACTCAAAGAGTATTCTATTAACGAATACTGTTTAACAAATGAAACCCATCTGAAGCCTAGTTAATCAAATCAATCAACGCAAAAAATTAAAATGACATTTTTTCTCCATATATAATTGTCTGATGAAGATTTAATAAAAGCGAAACATGTTAGTTTGATAAGCATTTCACATCTGTTCCGTCAAAACCAATGGACACCTGAAGATATTCAGCGGGTATTTGCCCGAAATATTCTGTGAATCATAGCACCTATTGTACTGTTTTCATGGTACTGAATCTGCGTAGATTTCTTTTTCTTTTCTTCGTCCACTTTTTAAATTTAAGTACATTTAGATTAATCACCGTTTCTGGCCACTTCCTCTTTAGTCCTTAGTAATTTCAGGAACCGGTACATACAATAAACCACAGGATCAAGACATGCGGTTCTTCCTAATTTCCAACTCCAAACGATGGAGCATCGCCGGTACATAACTTCTTGACATTTTCTGTAAGCATTGAGGTTTTTTAATATCGTATTATGATTTGAACAATTGGTTAAGGTAGCTCATTTATATACATTTAGTATTACTGCTGTACTTCGTCATGTAGAACCACTTGTAACTCACTTCCTTTCTGTAGACTTGTACATTTATCAGCCTTAGACCTCCATGCCTGAAATAAAACGTAATGTATCGAAAGGATACTTTTTTTCCGTTGACACCGCTATTATTTTAACTACCTTCACTCCTCGGTAATGTTTATTGTATTATGAAGCGATTATTAGAATCACAGTAAAGCCTAAACATATGAAAATGGGTATATATATATATATATATATATATATATATATATAATTATTTATTTAAAGATATGATTCCAAACCCTGCACTTAAATCAGACAATAAAAGGGAAAAATTATGTAACTGTAGAGACCTAGAAGACTGCCCATTAGAAAATAAATGCTGCATTAAATCTGTGGTATACCAATGTACTATATCATCCACTGAGAGCCCTAGCACTAATAAGATATACATTGGGTCCACGAAGAATGATTTTAAAGATAGATGGAGGCAGCATAAGTGCTCTTTCAATAATATAAACAAAAGAAATCAGACTTCCCTATCTAAATATTTTTGGCATCTGAAGGAAACAAATAGGATACCTAAAGTTAAATGGAAAATTATAAACAAGGCTAGAAAATGTAAAACTTGGGATGACCCATGCCCTTTATGCCTCCATGAGAAATTGCACATCATTAAGCTTCTAAATAATAATAATCTATTAAACAATAGACGCGAGTTAACGGCTTTTTGTAGGCATCATCAGATTTTTGGTTTGAATTATTAGCTAAAAACTAGCATACAATATAATAACTTGTTTAATCCATAGCCCACTCATCAGATTCATGGTTTGAATAATTAACTAAAAACATGCATACAATATAACACCCTTCATAATCCATAGCCGAAATAAATAGTTTAAATACCCTAAAAAAAGATAACCCTTTATGAAGTCGTAAAAAAAAAAAACGTTACGACAGTTTTTTTATATGCACAAATCCCTTTCATAAAAAAATAAAATAAAAAATAAATAAATCTCCATAGACATGCAAACTAGACGAGGGTCAATACATCTTCCGTTTCAAATTTAGACACCCCCACCTTTCCCTGACTTGACATCTATGAAAGTAACTCTATACTGATACTTATTATTAACACCCAACACCCGCCTACCCAACTTAAACAATTCGCCGTAGCTGTTAGCATGGAAATTTTGATTTCAATTTTTAAAACAAGTAAATTTCAGAAACACGTTATTCCAAAAAAATTTCGCTTGAAGATGGAACAGAGCTTATTTTAACTCAATTTAATTTAAAAAATTATATTGAAGTTTTCGGCTCTTGTTTTGAAACATGGGACTTCTTATGTCGCGATTTGGAATCATATTTTTAAATAAATAATTATATTTATGCTCTACTTTTGTATCGAGCACTATTTTTTAAAAATAATAACTAAAACACTAAGGGACTTTGGATTATTTACCTAACCAGATCCTTCCTATTTTCTATATATTTTCACATATTATATATATATATATACATATGTGTGTGTGTGTGTGTGTGTGTGTGTGTGTGTGTGTGTGTGTGTATCAGTTTTTTCTGTGTGTCATCTGTGGATTCAATAATGTTACGCTCAACTGTCGTTGATTTTTATTTTACTTAGGATCGATTTCTTTATAACTTTTACAAATTATAAAAATTGGAGTGTTTAATATTGCAATTTCACGGCTAAATGGATACTATCCTTATATTGTCGGAGTTACTCCACCTTGCCTGACAGTGCAGTCGCTGATAGCCGTTGTATTCACTTCTCTCTCTCCCTTTCTTTCTCTCTCTCTCTCTCTCTCTCTCTCTCTCAATCATTAGGCGCGCGTGCGGGTGTGTGTGTGTGTGTGTGTATGTATCGCTATTCCCATAAATATTATTCCATTTTTTTATCCACTAATATACGCATAAATATAATTTGTTTTTTATCTTCTTTTGTGGGCTCTGTTGTCGTTTATAGACATATATATATATATGAAAATCCTTTACGTTTCGAATTCATTACCTTTGAAAGTCTTCATCCTCACCAATAACAGGTTATATCACAATAATATATTTGAAAATATCTGGACTCATGGAGTTTTCTTGGTTTTAGGTATCAGAAAATGAATCTATGCACGAGAAACATCGCATATTGTAGTTACCGTATTTGACGGCATATGAAGCGCATTTTTTTTTTATTAGAAATATCATTTAAAATTCCCCTACGACATATGTAGGTTTAAAATTCGAGATAGTCGACCGAAATTAGCTTCCTGGCAACTCCTATTAGCTTAGACTTAAACATGAAGGAGCAATGGAACACATGGATGGCAATGCCTGATTACGACTTTACACTTACAGGAAGAATAAAAAAAAACCACCATTTCACAAGTCTGCGAATGGGTGAAACAAGCTTGGCATGATGATAGACCAGAAATTGTTGTGAAATATTTTAAAGGGTGTGGTATTAGCAATGCTCTCAATGGAACGGATGATGACGAATTATTTAACGACGTTGATAGTAGTAGTGAAAATGCTTATCAGAGTTTTGATAATGAAGACGAAGAATTTTATGGATTTGAAGATGAATAAAATTTTTATGGTAACTGTACTGTTTTGCTCAATTGTAATAATTGCTTCATTTTTATTTTGTTTTCTTACATTTGGATATTATAAAGGTTTATGGGCTAATGTTTTTTTTTTCCTTTTATATTTCGTTTAATTCTAATTATGGCTTGTTTAACAAAAATAACACTTCATAAATATAGCCTAGGCTGTACCATTTACTAATAATTTTACAATTTTTTTTTCTTGATTTTCCATGATGAAATTGGAGTGTGTCTTATACATCCGTGCTTCTTATATTTCGTCAAATAAGGTAAATTAATAAAAGACTTAAGGATTGATAACATTCTCGTATTTTCATTTCTTTTTTAAACAGATAAAAGAAAGATACAATCGTCAAGAATTTCGGCAATGGGAACTGAATCCAAATCCATCTCTTCTCGCGCACGTTTCTCTAGCCGTTTTTGAAGAAATATTATGGAGTTCACAATTAAATACTGACTTTGGATAAAAAAAAATTAGGATCTTTTCTGCTAAACTTTATGCCTTTTACTCTTTGTGACATGGCAGTTATATCGTTTTCTTTTAATGAAGTTTCTATTTGTTGTGAGATGATTGGATCTACATGTTAAAGTAGTTGCTGTTATCATTAAATTTTGATTTTTCTTCTTCTATGCGCCGTCTAACTTCAAGACATCGACGATCGTGGCTCTCCACAATTTCCTGTCCTTTATAACTATTAATAACTTTTGACACATCTCCCAAAATCTGCTCACCTATATACTCTCTCAACCTCGGCAGGCAGGTTATACGTCCTTCTCCTATGTACCCCATGTCTTTAAACTGTCCTGTGAGTATCAAATTTTCCAAGCCCTGTTTTCTCATTAGGTGCCGTAGAACTGTTTCTACCTGATGTTATGTATGGCTGTCATTTTTGTTGTCATTCTCTGTATGACTTTGTTGTGGCTCATATGTGTGACTCATTTTATTCTCAGCATCCTTCTGTAGAACAACATACCACATTTTAATATAAATCTAATAATTTTATTGAAATACAAAATTGATGAAAATCAGTTTGATATTAGTTCAGGTGAACCTAAAGACATTGGTTACAAGACAATAATTATATACTTTTCTTTTCTTTTCTTCTTTAGACACAATTATTACCACAGACAATTATCTTACCTTTCTTATTAATTATTCATTTCTAAAGATGACAAAACTTGTTTATTTACTTAAATAAAACCAAAAACCTATTCGAATTTTTATTTTTTTATTTTATTGAAACAGACGGAAATTAGAAACATTTTGAATGATGTGCGTGAATATGGCAAGGAAAACAACGTAATGCTTTCTTTTCATCAACAGATTTATTTTCAAGACAAATAATTCCACGCATTCGCTCTCATCTAGGTAATATTTTTATAATCTTACTAATATGTGATCTAGATGCAAAACGAAACCAAAAAATATATTTAATTCCCAAAGTAAAGCTTGTCTTTCTTTAGCAAATTCACAAATCGAAATGCAAAATACACCAATCCATACTTAAAGCACACTGCATTAATATATTTATTAGTAAAGTTACTAAAACACAAAGGGTTACAGGGTGTGGAAGAATTAGGAACAGAAACATTAATAATGAGCGGGAAGTGGAAAGAGTAATCAGGAGGACAGTAGATAGCGACTGACATTGCTTTTAAATTTTTGCAGATTAAAGTTAGCTGGAAAGCATGGAGGTGGAAGGGAGTTCCACAAACTAGAAGTGCGAGAAAAACTGTTAGCATAGAACTTACGGTTGCATCTCATCATCTCAACTGTAAATTGATTAGCTCGATGCCAATCTATACATTTCATTTTAATTTGATAATAGCAACTTTCAAAAGAGAATAGTTACTTTCAAAATGGAAAAGTCACTTTCAATTTGAGTACTTGCAAGACACCGTGAACAAACTTTCTTAGAAGCTGACCTAGCAATGTATTCTATATAGACTTTCCACTTTATGTGAGAATGTGAGAACGTTACCCCGGGAAAGCGCAACAAGTCTCTTTCCTGGCGGTTAGCATCAGCCATATACACATATATTAAAATATGTATATTTAGGCTGCATATCTTCATTCAAATATGTATCATTAAAAGAAATCTATTATGTCTATTTATTTTTTATACGGATCTTTTCCAGGTGTCTAATCAGTTTCTTGATGTTAGGATGAAATTCACTAACGAAGGCGCCGAAGGTTTTGTTAAACAGAGTACTTTCGAACTTTTCTAAGATCATCTTCAGAGGGAATTACAAAGACAAACTCATTGTAACTGCGATAAAATCTGCATTCCATTGTATTGATTATTTCTTTTTGGATGAATTTCATTTTAAGATCAAGAAACCGATTAGATAACTGGAAAGGATCAGTATAAAAACAAATAGACACAATATGCCTATACTATTTAATTATATATATATATATATATATATATATATATATATATATATATATATATATATATAATTTATTTCACCAGAGCCCTTTTAAAGGACACCGGATCATCAGATAGCACTTCTAAAAATGAAATGAAACGAAAAATGAAATTAAAATTCTAATTTTAATTTTAATATCATTTTTCGTTTCATTTCGTTGTCATTATATATATATATATATATAAGAAATCACTGCATTATTAATTGGCAGACACTTAATATTTATAAATAAATTTCCGGTGAACATTAGCCAACCACGACTAAAAGATTCATATGTTTTTCACCCAGTTATTATATTGCTGATTTTTCTGCATTTTCATTTCGGTGTCGGGAGACATTTTCCCGCTTGATGAAGTTGGTCTGTTTATCAGACGCGCCCAAGAAATATTGAGTTACTTAAAGAAAGCATGAAATATGACTACAGTAAAATGACATAGGAAACTCTCCGACCTGCCAAGGAATCATGGAATTTGAATAAGGAGGAGGACATTTTAAACAGCATATGTAACAATTAAATAACTGGTAAATAAAAATTTATGCTTAATTATACTTTTAATAAATGATCCCTCTGATGCGCGACTTTTGCCTCACACTGTATTTTTCTATTTCATTTAGGTTTTCTGGGCTATATATTTTGAGAGCTCTAACATGTAGATCGATGAGGTCTTGTCAAGTGGCCACCGAGGTTATATCCTTGTATTTTTCTGTAGGGTCATTTAAAATAATTTACTTGCATTATTTACATTATTCGTAATGTTGTCCTCATCTTCATTGCCATATTTACAATATATACGCTTCGACTTTCTTCAGATGATGGAACTTCATACCAAACGCTTCAGTTGGTCCACCAGGGTAGATTGGTCTAGTTCCACGTACCACGCCTCTTCCGAATGTCTCAGTTATTCCTCTTTAACTCAACTTTCCAAGTTTTTGTTCACCACTACTGTGGCCTGGTTTTGAACTCACAACTATTTGGGTCTAGTCACTGGATCTAATCCACTGAGCCATGTGTTCTTGAGGCACGTGGTACGAGAACAAACTAATATTTTGAAAGATTTGACTTCCGAAGAGCTACTTGCCGCGAACAACTTCTCTGTGGAACCGACTCCCATGAAGATGCTTCCCCGATCACAGCAATCTTAACCTGTTCAAGTTTAGAGTTAACTGCTATCTCCTGCATATATCCGCATAAACTGTCTCTTACTCTATAGCCATCTACCTGCTTTGTGGAACCGACTCCCAAGAGAATGTATGTATGTATATATATATGTATGCATTACTTAAGAAAGCACTTAAGAACTCACAAATGAAATATTATTTCCCTTACCTAATTTTTATAAAATAGATATATTATGGGATGGAGATATCAAACTTTATCAACAGTCTGGACGTCCTGCAATTGCCACTACCGAGGAAAATATTTATTGTGTTCACCACAGGCGATTGATTATAAATCAAATAGCCAATCCTATTAGCATATCCTGTGAAATTTGGCATGACATGTCTCTTTTCAAAAGGGCCACACCATCAATGGTGAGTACTATACCAACTTGCGGAGATAGTTACGAAAGGCTATCACAACCAAATGCCCGCGAAAACTGACACGGGTTTTGTTTCATCAGGGCAATCTCCAGTGACCAAGTCCTTGTTTTCAATGGCTACTGTGTGTGGTTTTGGCCTTGAATGGTTTGATGATGTTCTCTAGATATGATTATCATCAGTTCTCCAACATGAAAAACATCCTGGTTGATGACATCAAATGACATATGACATATGAGCAAATATGACATCATCATGCAGTCATGATGATGTCATATTTGCTATCAATGACAACGGGATAAACAATTTTCTCTGAACAGTTTGACTGGAAAGAAACAATGTAATTATTAATAAGAAGATTTGAAATTAATCCATGCATGATTACACAGCTCAAGCATCCCTCCTTCATAGCTATTCTATGAACCTTTCAGACCACCCTCGTAAAAAGAACATAAAGTTTTTAAATAGACATGTTTTAAATAAATATTACCAAAAGTGTAATTGTAGTAAGCACAAAGTCTTTATAGACAACATTAATAGGAAATTTATGTTCTAGAAAAATGTTTCTCGAGCGGTTGGAGGGGGGCTTCATGTAATATTACTGAGACTCTACAAAAAAAACAAATTCAAGATACATGATAATATTTTAGTGTTCTATAGAGCAATTTCATTTCAGAACGGTTATTACAATAGCGAATTGTTATTTTTACGGTAATCGACGCCATATTAAAAACTCAAAATAGAAAGACAACTCTAAAACTAGAAGAAAATGAGATCAAGCGATATAATTTAGCGTCCCTTACTCTACCGGATGTTTTGATTTTAAAAGTTGAATAAAAGCTGAGAAGGATGGATAAAGGAACGTTTATATATATATAAAGGAAATTTATATAAATATTATAATTTATTATGTAAATTAATATATTATATTAATAATAAATAATAATATTAAATTTCGATATTAATAAAATAAAATAAATTATTGATATAAATTAATTAATATAGTAATAGACTGTATAGGAAATCTTCAACTATCACTGATATCGATGGAACCGAATATAAAAAAAATCTCGTCAACCACAGGGATCTCGTTTAATAAATCCGCACGTTTTAAAAAAAATTATTAATTACTCATATATTTTAAAATAGTTTATTATGAGTCATTTTACTAGTGTACATAAATGTTCCATAGAATTTAAGGGTTAAATACAAGTTTATTTTCATTAAATTACTTTTATTTTAAAATAAATCAAATACATTTACTAATTCTATAAGACAATTCCGAAACTTATCGATCAATATAAAAACTAGCAGCATGGCCCGGCGTTGCCCATGCTTGATTCAAAAATCGTACGTCTCATACAGCAATCGCTATCACTTGACTTAAAATATTTTTGCCCTTCTTTGCCTTTAAAGGAGTGCCCTTTGCCATGCTGATGTTGCTACATGTCTTACTTCTTGTCTATCTCACACTACGAATTTTTTCTAAGCTCTATGCTAAACATTAAATCTGTTACGAAAAAAGAACTAAACAAAATGAACACAAAACGATCAGCTTTAAAAAAAGTACTCGTAACTGGAAAAACCGAATGAAAAAAAAATGTTAACAACAAAAACTTTTTCACATCCAACCCAGTTTTGCGGAATCAGAATCAACGTTGAATTTAAACAAGCGAATGGAGCCACTTGTGACGAATGCAGCTATCGATTTTTTTTTTTTTTGCATTCTAGCATGCTTATTAACATTCCTATCAGTCAACTGTTGGCTCTCACGCTAGCCAATAGAATCTTCCTGCCTCTTTGTGGCAGCCAGCTATAGGCTCTCACTCTGGCCAGTAGAAAATGGCCGCAAACTACATGAAAACTGCCGTAGAAGCATGAAAAAAAATGATTATTTCCACTAACGATGGGAGTTGGGAAATGCAAAGCCAGTCTTGGCCTTCCCACTAACTTGGAGCATGTGCATGTACATTTTGAAAATTGCGACCGTGTATTCGTTACACACACGCACACACACATCATGCCTTTTATAGATAGAGATAAAATAAGCTTTCTTTTTTATCTAATGGTTATGGAGTAAAAGTGGTCAATGGGTAAAAATAGGTTGAGAAGAACTGCTCTAGAAGAAAATCCTTCGGCGTAATCATTCATGATCGCGCAAATATTTATTACGTATGTCATTTAATTGAAACAGTCAACAGTGATTTAGGTAATGAAATTGTGGAGACACATAATCTCCCAAGCGTATGGTACTTGGCTTAATATAAAAAGAACCATGATCGCCTACACTCTGAAGGAAAATTGTTTTTATAAAAGAAAATACTTCCCACTAAATATTGGTTGTTCTTTTCGTCACAAGTAATCTTTGCTTTCATCTCTCCACGACGGCTGCCTTTTCATTTGCTTCTAAAAGTAATACGTCCTTTACTTTCCGCAGTTTCATTCCTTATCAGCAACAATAAACGCCTGGTTGATTAACCCACATGCTAATCAAACGATCAAACGGCTTCAGACGTATTTGGAATGTTGTCTTAAGACAAAGACGAACATTGGAGCTGGAGAGTATCTTTTTACAAACACCACACACGCCGAAGGAAAAAAACGATAACGAAAGTGAAAGTAGATCAGTTCGTGATAAAGTAGGCACAGAACAAAGAGATTCTCTTCAGATTTAATTTAGTGCTTCTTGTCCACATAATACGACGCTTAACTCCATCGATTCCTGCAGAATATATCTATTAAGTAGAGTCAGCTTACCTACAAGGAAACAATTACAATATTAGTGCTGTAAAAATAATGTTGAAAGAATATTGCTTAATTGGGGGAATCCATAACAAAAACCCCGCTGGGCAAATTCACATTGAACAAAATCCTGGCTGAAAAAATCCTAGGCTTCCTATCCCAAAAAGTTAACAAAATCCCAGTCTCGTATGAGATTAATGTGGTAGTGGTTGGTTTGTACTGCCACTAATTAGCATAAACCTAGGAGTAGACGTTATATATTAGCTTGCTACGTGACAATAGTCTCTCAGTTGCGTCTCTGTCTTCGAGCAGAGGGAAACTCTGTCTGCGGACACTGTGTATCTGGAAAAAAATATGGAGCGGTGCCCGGTTCCGGGGACCAGTTGCCCTCGTCAGTATTGGCTCATTGCACTAAAGAGAAGGATCTATAGTAAAATATCGATGTCAGCGCAACTAACGGCTGCAGGATCTGGGTAAATTTGGGCCCTGGCTCTGTTATACAGTGCTGTTCGATAAAAGAGACTCACCTGATTTTTTTACTAAATGTTCTCTTCTTCGATGAAACGAAAGTTGAGCTAAATTCAAAGGATAAGCGATCTAAAATCCGAAGAAGAAGCTTTGAAAGCTCTGAATAGCAGTAAGTACTGTCAAGCATCCGTTCAATATAATGTTCTGGGGATGCTTTTCTTTTCATGGAACTGGTTTCTTAAAACTTATTGAAAAGACCCTCAGGAGCGAGCAGTACAAGAGAATTTTAGAGTCTTGTCTGCTCCCTTCAAAGAGCTTTCAAAGCTTCTTCTTCGGATTTTAGATCGCTTAATCCTTTGAATTTAGCTCAACTTTCATCGGAGAAGAGAACATTTAGTAAAAAAAAGTTAGGTGAGTGACTTTTATCGAACAGCACTGTATGTGCTTCGGCGCCCGATAAAACCGACCTTGTTTTACATCTTGTCACCGTGGAGAGACGTTAAGTATCGAACGCGTCTGGAAAACAGTATTAAGAAGTGCCCGCTCCCGAGGAACAACTGTCCGCATCTGTATCCCCTAATCGCACTAAAGAAGGGATTTGTAGTAATAGCGATGATTTACGAGCGCTGGGTAATTTTGAACTCTGGCACGGGTGCACGCGCTTGGGTGACCCACATATGCCGCCTTTTTCACCTTAGGGAGACGAGTAAATACCATACACCCATTTTGTTTTGGTCTTTTATCATCTCTCACTTACGTGTCTTCGGGTAGAACGCAACACAGTTGTGCCTCTCCCTGTGGACAAATAGCATCTGTGAAAAATATTCAGAGGTAGAGGTACGGATATCCGTGGCAGTACTCCCTCATTGCACTAGCGATGAGAGCCGGTAGCAATACTGATGCCAGCCTAACCGATGGTTGACTGGACTAGGTAATGTTTGTCCCTGACCACTGTGTACGCGCTCAGGCGCCCCAAATTAAGTCTGACCTTGTGTAAGATCGCATCATTGTGGAGAAACTAGTAAATCGTCTTGAACAGCAATATTGATACTGAATGCGCAAATCTGCCATCCAACTTGGAATATCATAACAATTTGGCTTCGACGATAGGACCTTTGTTGCATGTAAAGACCCAGACTTTATTGAAATGTGGATAAGGTGCTTCTCAACACTTGCCGGAACAAAAAAAAAAAACTACGCGACAAACAAATAATCGGTGAATACGAAATCATATTTATTTACGACAACAGCCGGTTGCAAAGCCATGAGGAAGATTTCCTTGACGACTTACGCATCAGGAAATTACTGATGAAGAATCAAGAGAAGACAGGAAGAGTTTGGACAATTCAAGCATCGACGGTGAAGAACAGGATGTCACCAACAAACGTGACAGATCTAGATCACCCATAGACAGAAATATACACAGATCTTTAGAAAGAAGAGGGGGGGGGAGAAAGTGAAAATAGACGAATAAACTTGAGATCCACGATGGGGTATAAAGTCCATTCGCTTCAAGGAGATGTAGTAATGGTTAATTAGTTCTAACGCTAATTAGTCATACTTCCAGGAGTAGACGTCTTGTATAGGCTTGCTATATGATGATGATGATGGTGGTGGTGGTGGTGGTGGTGGATGTCGACTGTCCACTCGTATTCGGGGATATCCGTCTACTAGGGCGGCAAACTAATCATTATTGTAGACGCTTGCCCAGACGCATTCTGTGTTTGTCCAACACCTAGAAAACCAACCTGTGGTTTATACAGCAATTATGTCAAGAAAACCTTAGTTACAGTTTCTGTGAGAGAAGCGTGGGAATATTATCTGTTATCTCACATCATAATCGAATTTTTTTAATACAACAAAGATATTGTTTTTATCCACTTTTTTTTATAGTTATATGAGTATGTTTCCGTAGGTCCTTGGCAACGATTTTTAATTGTTTTGTTAGGAGATTGGAAGCATTTTCCTCCCTTGTCGTGACTGTCTTTTATTGCTTCGGCTTTAAGCAGATCACGAATTTCAGGGTGGATGTTAATTAGTCGTTGTTCTTTAAGCTTTTGTATATTTTATATAACATTTCAATTTCAGTTATTTTTCATTCAATATATTGTATTGTTTATAAAGATGACAGTTATTTAATTTAGTTGTATCAAATTGACTGTCCAGAGTCAAAGTTTTTGTCATTTAAATTTTTCTGTAGAAAGTGGAACAAATAAAAATCCAGAGAAAACAAATAAGGAGAATATGGTTTTTTCCGTTTCAAAACTACTGCAAGGTCTGTTTTGCAACATGTGCTGTGATGGTGGAAAATGAAACCAAAATCGTCTGTTTTTCTTTAACCTAAATTTCGTCAAATGGAATGAGTCAGTTGAGATATCGATCTTCAAACTCTTAGCAATATCCTCATTGAAAATCTTAGCTTTATTCTCCAAGATAGCAAGCTGAGCATATCTTCATCGACGTCAGAGCATTTTTGATCAATTAGGTTAGAATTACCCTGACGAAATCTGTCAAGCCAATTTTTTGATTGGTCGAAAAGCTGAAGCTCGATCCAAATAAGCTTCTGAGTTTTTTTTTTTTTTTTTTTTTGTCACGGTTTCGACACTTACCCCTTATCGAAATCTATAGAGCAAGATATGACGAAAATGCAATTTTTCCCACCTCCATCTTTAGGGCATTTATTTTCTGGCAAAACGTCAAAATGCAACATAGTCACTCAGCAGAAATCGACACCAATGCAATGATCTGATATATATATATATATATATATATATATATATATACTGAACAATAAAAAATATTAAAAAATTAAAATCTTCAGACACACTGTGTTGTAGCTTAATATTCTTTCGTTTTTATTATTATTATTTCATTTAGATTCCTCAACTAGTTTCGGCCAACATGGCCATCATCAGAAGAAGACATATTTCTGCTTGCTGGTAGCAGTGAACTACAGTGAGTTATTTAGCTATAGGGGAAGGACAGAACGAAAGTCGAATGTTGTTGGCCAATGACCTGTAAATGACGACTCATACGATCGAGCAACAATTAATCAATCATAAAAGAACCAATCAGAGTTAAATAATTATGAACATTCAAAGAATTTATTCAAGGTTATTCAATGTCAATTATTTCAGATAGATAGATAGATAGATAGATAGATAGATAGATAGATAGATAGATAGATAGATAGATATGAACAGGTTGAGATAGATAGATAGATAGATAGATAGATAGATAGATAGATAGATAGATAGATAGATAGATGTGCACTCAGATAGATAGATAGGCACTCATATGGGCACTCAGATAGATAGATAGATAGATAGATAGATAGATAGATAGATAGATAGATAGATCAGTGCAATTAAATTTGCCGCTTTTTTATATACGGTTGTGGACAGAATTATTCATTTCCATAATTACAATTAAAGCTGTAATATATATTACATATATTCATGGCAACTTCATGTGAATTTTTCCACAAATGTTAAAATAATGCATTTGAAAGAATGTTCAGTGATAAACACATTAGAATTTTTATTTTAATGTCACACAATAATGCCAAAAGCATTTAACATAGACTCTCTTACCTCAGTCATCAATTGTGTATTCTTTATTCTTGATTATTGCCTTTAATCATTTTGATAGTTCCTTACAAGATCACTACAGACACTGATAGGTAATTTGCTTCATTCTTCTTTGGCAATAACTTCTAGTTCCTCAAAATTTGGATGACTTATTTCTCTAAGCCTTTTCTTTAAATATGCCCATAAATTTTCAATGGGGGTTTAGGTCAGAAGTTTGTGCGGAGTAAGGCAATACCTTAATTTTGCTGTCATCTGAGTATTTTGTAACAATTTTTGCCGTATGTTTTGGGTAATTGCCATATTGAAACATCCAGTGACGTCCCAAAGACAGATTTCATACACTTTGTTTTATAGAGCTCCACTATATACCCCTATGTTCTCGATGGCTTCTGTCATAAGTTAATTTCCATTTTATGTTTAGTAGGGCAGTTTTCCTTGGGCGACAAGCTTGAAGTCCTACTCGGTGAAAGCCTCTAGTGATTGTCTCCGTCGATACATTCAATCCTGACGCCTTTGCATCATTGACAATGTCCTTTGAAATTAAATTAGTATTCTTCTCTAACAATTTTCCTTTCCATTCTCTCAGAAAGTTTTCGTTTTCCATTCTCTCAAAATGTTTTCTGTCAAGTTCATGTTATAGAATCAGGTCAGTACTATTTCATTTTAAAATGGAGTTTTGTATTAAATGTCAAATTAAGAAAAGAAACATTACAATTGCTATAGAGCTTATAACTTTTATAAGGAGGCGGCAATAATTTTGGACTGTACCAATATTTAAAAAAAATTTTATCTTTGAATATAACATATCGAAACTTATAAAAAATTCACGAATTTTATGGTAAACTCAGTAAGTACTTGCAAATATTCGCATTTCCTTTAAAAATATGCAAATATTCAGTATTCGAATATGTATATATATATATATATATATATATATATATATATATATATATATATATATATATAGTATCAATAGATGTGTTTATTGTTTTAAGGATATTTTTAGAAATTAGGCCTAACTGATTTGGAAGGATTTATCAGTCTGGAATGTAGATTATTTTGAAAGTTTGGTTTATGATCTTTAAATAGTAAGTAGGCGTCTTTTAAATGTGTTATACCCATTCTTTCCGCAATATTATATTTATAGGCGAATTTAACAGTTTCTCTATGTATGGAGGATAAGTGTCTAGATGTTTTATCTTTTTTGCAAGAGATTGTATTCATAATTAGATAGTGGTATTCAGATGGATCAATTTTGTAGATATTTTTGGATTTATCAGCTCTGATCCATAGTTTGTTTTTTTTTTTTGTTGAGTTTTTGATATTTGTAATGTCCTTTTTGAGTTTGGATTGGAATGGGTTGGATTACTTTCTAAAGGATATCTTTTTGATTAAATTAATTAAGTCGTGTTCAAAAAGTTCTAATAAATTATTACTAGGTGTAGTGTTTTGGGATTTCAAGTAAAATGTGTCATTAATGTTTTTAGGTTTGGTTTTTATTATTGTTGTTTATTAATATAGTATTCAACTTATATTAAATCCCTAATTTATTTGTAGAGAAGTTGAATATTTAAATTGCTAACAAGCATTAAATTAATTTCTTTGTGGAGTTTTTAAACATTTAAATTACTATCAAACGTTTAAATCTATTTTTATCTAAATTGCTAAAGCTATACCACCCCTCTTCTTCCTCCAAAAACCCTAAGTCACATCTATTTTCTCTTTACTCCCCCTTTTTCTTTTTCCCTTTTTCTCCTTTTTCTTTTTTTCATATCATTTACATTGAGCTGACTGATTAAATAGGTCAATGTCTGATCCTTAACTCCTCCTTCCTCCATATTGGGTATTATAATAAAAAGAAATATAAAAATAAATTTTAAAATTCTCCCCTCCCTCTCTAAACTCAACCATGTCTCTCACACCATCCCTCGCTACTTTCTATGTCAACTGATATAATCTTAGTACTGCCCGTCTAAAGTGTAAATTTTAATTTCATTTTTCATTTCACCTTTTGAAAGTGATGTCTGAAGATCCAGAGAAAAATAAGTCTCTGGTGAAATAAATTATTACAAATGGAGCCTTAAAGTGGTCTGTTTTTCTTTAAATTATATATATATATATATATATATATATATATATATATATATATATATATATATATATATATATTTCAAGTATAGGTGCAATTATAATTTATAAATTCATGAATCATTCATGCAATAAAACAAATATAGAGGTTAATGATTTTAATGGCTAGAATACATCTTCGCAAACAATATCAATAAGATACACCAACCCCGAACCTGTATATGCATGATATGATCCCTGTTTATAAATTCCAGTTGCATATGGTCTTTTTAATTTTTTACAAGCTTTCGTCTGTTCCTACAGACATCCTCAGGTATGGAAATAGATTTGTTCTTGTTTTTTACTTTTCGGTAATAAGAGGATTAAAAATTAAAAAGACCTTATTGTATGAATGATTCATGAATATATATATATATATATATATATATATATATATATATATATATATATATATAATCAACGATGATGCCCTTAAATTTACTGGTATATTTGTAACGATACAAATAAGCACTTTAGATTCATCATTTACTATAAAAAATAACCTAATTATTACCAATAAGTAGGGGATTAAAAAGTGCCCCTCTATTTAAAAACAATGTTGTTTACAAATTCGCATGTCTAATATCAATAAGCAAAAAAAAGCATTACTTTCATAAAGCGTCCACACATACAAAATAATTTCTCGTGAGCTGACGGGCCACTTATTGAATCTTAGTGAAACTTGGCGCACATTCTAATAATCACTTTAAAAGCATCCAGAGTGTAACTGCTAACATATGGTAAATATTGGTAGGTAATACCCAAGATACTCGAGAGATCTAAGAGCTAGGGAAAACTTCGAGATACGAGAGGCAACTATTTTAGAAAAGAAACAACATACATTACAAAAAATGCCTTTTATCGCAGGAAATGGAATTCTAAATTTATATTAAATATTTAAGCGAGCAAAATAATAATAATAAAAATAGTAATAATAATAATAACTCTAAATATATATTGAATACTTTTTCCGACGTGACCTGACATCAAGTAAACGTTTTACACATGACATCACTTCTCTGATATGAGAATATTTGGGTTCATTTGAATTGTAACGCTACACAAAATTCCAGGAAGTAGACAACAAAATCATTTCTAGTATACTAACAAGAACCAATTAAATTTATTTAACAAATATTGTTTGGAAGACATCTTGTTATTTGAAACATTGAAAGCTTGAAGTTCGAACATCATTGGTTATTTAATTTACTATTGATTACCATAACATTTACTTGTTATTAACCAGAATTAATAAGAACTATTTTAATAATAAATTTGTGGACTGCTGATTAATTGCTTTGTCTTAATTGTTATTGTATGTAACTGTATATTGGCTTTATTGCCACCCTGAATATATATATATATATATATATATATATATATATATATATATATATATATATATATATATATATATATATATATGTCCTCCACAGACAGACTGTTTCGCTGTATCACTGCTCATGAGCGTGACTAGCCATCCGATTGCCCCAAGCCATGATAGAAATCTGACTGATTTGGCATTAGTCAGAGATTTTTCCCCTAATATATATATATATATATATATATATATATATATATATATATATATATATATATATATATAATATAAGAAACGGAAACAACAAAGACATAAATATGTGTATTACTTAAAAAGTAATACATGATTAGCAATGAAATTGTTACCGAATAAAAGATTAGTTAAATATTATACAAAGTTACAAAAATTTACATAATTATGTAAATTTTTATAACTTTGTATAATATAATGCATTACACCCTAATCTTTATTCGGTAAAATTTCTTTTGCTAATCATGCATTACTTTAATACACATATTTATGTTTTGTTATATATATATATATATATATATATATATATATATATATATATATATATATATATATATATATATACAGTGGGGAGAAATAAATATTCCTACACTTGAAAAATTGTATTTTATAAATGTAAAAGCCTTAAATAAAACAAATCTCGGCACATTTTATGTATAAAGACATATACTATTAAAAAAGAATAATAAACTTAATTAATTCTTATTCGAACAGAAATTAATGCATTTTTTTAAAATTATAACTGGTGAAAAAAGTATTCGTACAAATCAATTATTAGAATAAAATAATCAATTATGAAAAATGTATATTCTAGAATATTCCAGTAATGTTATCAGTAATTATATTTAACGCTATTAGCCATTATCAGAGCATTCTGCAATTTATAGTCTTACGTGAAGGTTCTAATAATGCCTAAAGGTAAAGAATTGACTATTTCATAAAAAACAACACATTTTGTCTCTTTGGAAAGATGGGAACAGTTACAGGGCGATTTCTAACAACCTGAATATTCCTTTTACTACAATTGCAAGGTTTAAACTCGTAACAGTGTCGAAGAAGAAAAGAATTCTCTAAGATCAGCAAGGATATTAGGACACCAGATCCAACAAAATCCACAGGTTACCCGAGAAGAGCTGCAGGAACATCTGCGTGCATTTGGGATTAAAGTAACCAAGCGTACAATAAGTAATGGACTACACAAAAACAGTCTGAAATCACGCATCCCAAGGAAGACTCCACTCCTCTTGAAACGACACAGAGATGCTAGGCTAAAATTCGTTAGAGAGCATAAGGATAAAGAATATTCGTTTTGGGAAAAAGTACTATGGACAGATGAAACCAAAATAGAGTTGTTTGGTCATAATTATCGAAATCATGTGTGGAGGAAAGACGGTGAAGCCTACTTACCAAAGAACACGTTGCCAACGGTAAAGTTTGGTGATGGCAGTATTATGATCTGTGGCTGTTTTTCTGCAAAAGGTGTTGGCAGAATATCAATAATAGATGGCAAGAAGAATGCTGAACGATACCAGAAAATCCTGCAAGTTAATTTAATGCGTTGTGTTGAGAGACTTCGGCTACCTCCTGATTGGGTTTTCCAACTGGATAATGATCCTAAGCATACCGCTAGATCTACAAGGAAATGGTTAGCTGAAAGTAACGTTGATGTCTTGCAATGGCCAAGTCAGTCCCCAGACTTGGACCCAATCGAGAATTTATGGCGATATTTGAAAATTCAAATTGAAAAAAGAACACCAGCAAATATCAAGAATTTGAAGACAATATGCCAAGAAGAATGGGACAAAATACCACTCAATGTGTGCAAATCATTAGTTGAGACGTACAGGAATAGACTGGTAGCTGTTGAACACAATAAAGGATATTCCACAAAATATTAAATTAAGTTAATATGATTTGTTTGTTTTGTACGAATACTTTTTCCATCAGTTAAAATGAAACAAATGCATTAATTTCTGTTAGAATAAGAATTAGGTTTATTCCTATTTTTTAATAAAATGTACCTTTACAGATAAAATGTATCAAAATTTGTTTTAGCTAAGGCTTTTACATTTATAAAAATACAATTTTTCAAATGTACGACTATTTATTTTC
>CAHIKZ030004854.1:1482500-1557500 GCA_903632075.3 Acanthosepion pharaonis
GTCTGAATCCCCGTGGGGAAATGAATATGGAGGAAAAACGACGCCATCACCAGTGATCACTCCAAACATCGTAATCAACATTAATCTCATGCTAACCTTTCCAAATCCTCTGTACTGTCGTCAGTTTGACACCCAAACACTCTGAAATGTTCCTATTGGAGCTTCCGGTGCGAATGCCAAGCTGTATAACATGGCATTTCCATATTTCTGTCGGAATCAATTGCGCCATGGAGCTCTTTTTCTCGCAGATGCTTCCCAACTGATCCTAATATACTGTACAGTTTAGAAAATTAAAAACAACGCGTATGCAGGAAATTAAAACTATAAAATGGCAAAAATTTACCCATCGCACCCTGTATGTATATATATATCTATATATATATATATATAAGTATATATATATGTGTGTGTAATTTATGCCTTGTAGAAAAATTAGTTATCTTAAAACACTTAAATAGCCTCAACTTATAAAAGAAGTTAAATTAATTGAGTGTTGCATAAAAATCTGTTTATCCGTTGATCCACATTAATTTTCAATATAAATTATTACCTTTCTCTTTTTCATTTTTTATGTTATTAAACATTATTTTTTAAAACCATTAATCTCCCTTTATGCTTAATATAAAATTGATATTCACAACTTTAAATTAAAATTAATAATTTGTGTATATATATATATATATATATATATATATATATATATATATATATATTTGGTTGGATTGATGTGAGTTTGTGACCCTGGGTTTCGCGCTTTTGCGATCGTCAGACAAACTGATTATTTTTTTTAAATTTTGGTTTATTTTTTTAAAAAAAAGTAATCAGTTTGTCTGACGATCGCAAAAGCCTGAAACCCAGGATCACAAACTCACATCAATCCAACCAAATATGTTTTCTCTATCTGATATTGAGCGCTTTCTAATAAGTACCGCGCATATAATATATAAATAATAATATATATATATATATATATATATATATATATATATTTATATTTATATACACATTTTTTACATATATAAAATAAAATCCCGCCTATTTTAAATTCAAAATATGCCTTGAAAATAAAAAAACTGTAATCTTCGTATAATATACTGACTACGCCAAAATTGCGTTAACCAGATATTTTATTAAAATTTAAATTACATAAAGGTCAGTCTATATCCAGTACCTCAAGATTGCACTGTACATGAATCTCCGCGTCGTACTACCTGTGAGAGATTTTATATATATATATATATATATATATATATATATATATATATGCATGGATAATATGGAAAGAATTATTAGCTCACACAATAGTAAAATCTTGAGAGACCTTCATGATAATATAATACAAAATCATAATACAACCCGAATGGAGAAATCAACATGCAACTGCAGGACAGGATCAGAGTGCCCAGTTGAAGGAATATGCATGGCAGAGAACACAATATATGAAGCAACAATTTTCCCCAAAGAAAATGTTGAGGAGAAAAAGATATACATAGGAATATCGGCGGGAGATTGGAAACACCGACTGTACAACCATCGCCAGTCCTTCAAAAATAAGTGTAAAAAGAACCAAACGGCACTATCAAAACATTATTGGGATTTGTTGGAGAGTGGCCTAACTCCACAAATAAAGTGGAAAATAATATCAAGAGCCAGAACTCCAAAAAACTTCAATGACAGATGCGACTTATGCATAAAGGAGAAAATCTTCATAATCAAACATAAAGATCCAGACATATTACTAAATAGACACAATGAACTAGTTTTTAAATACCGGCACAAAAACAACCTAAACCTAAGTAAATACATTGAGAAATAATTATATAGGAAGAATAACATTGAATGATATTTGTTCCTTTTGCTTTTGGAAATATTACTATGCACGTATGAACGCCAACACATGACTGTATGAATACAACTATGGTATTGTACTTGAACACTGATGCACCTGTTGATATGTACATGTATATGTTTTTATATGGAAAGAGAGGCATAAAGGTTTTTTTTTGGGGGGGTATGTGAGTGTGGAGGTGTACAATTAGATAGGTACCTATATGTTTTACCATAGATATGAAAGAGCGGGTAATATATGTGTAGAGATATGTATAATTATACGATTTGGGTATCCATAACGTAATTAAATATTGATATAGTCTTCGAATGCAGGCATAAGTGGGTGTATGGGTGGACATGAGGATAGAGACATGTACGTGTGTGTATATGTGTACGTGCATATGTACGCATATGTATGTATGTGGATATATTGCATATTATATATGTATATGGATGTATGTGTGTATGTGTATGTATGTATATGCGTATGTATGCATATGTGTGTGTATGTGTATATGTATATATATATATATATATGTGTGTGTGTGTGTGTGTGTGTAAATGTATATGTGCGTATGTACATGTATGTATATGTATATGGATATGCAGGTGATTTTATGTGTATATATGTATATATGTAAGTATAAGTGTATGTGTAGATATGTATGTAGATATGTGGGTATGTGTTTCTCTGCAGGTGTATATGTGTAAATATGGGAATATACATATAGTTTTTCGTGTGGATGTGTGTGCAGGTGTATATAAGAACTCATAGGTATAGATTGACATATAGGTATGTGGATATAGATAGCGGTTCTGACATGTTTAGATGTGTATATGAGTATGGATATATAAAATATTGTAAAAGAAGGACCTAAATTTCTCCTAGTAATATTTTATCCAAATTTCTCCTCTAATATTCTCCAATTGGAAGTGAGTTTAAATAACACGGAGGTAAAATTTAAATTGGTAATTTAATTTAAATTGAAATATACTACCCTTTAACAATTAGTATCGACGATAAAGTTATTTAAATTGAAAGAACCTTTGATAATTATGTAGGTATATTAAAAAAGTCACGAGTTTAATCGATCAACAAAACTGAAACGAATAGATGTCAACTGAATAATCAACTCGAGTTTATTTAATTAATGAACAAAAATAAAACGAATAGATGTCAACTTAACAATCAATAGATACAAGTTTAGAAAAATAAAAAAGATTACTATATATAAAATGGATTACTTTTTCAATGTACTCTCTATGAGTTTTTCCAATCGACTGTTTCATAGAAAATACCCAAAACTCCAACGAACTTCAAATTAAATTCTTCGTAGATTGTTTAGACATTTAGATTTATATCAAACCATAACCTCCAAAATATGCCCTTTAAAGTAATGCGAATTAACAGCGTCTAAGATTTTGAATGAAACCTGCCTCGTGGAATGTAATTTATTAGGGTAGTTGTAGCTTCTTCCTTTAATGTCGGTCTTCTCCCTCACCTCTTACCCATCTATATCTAGAGACAATACGCGTTAGCCGACACACAGTGGGGTTAAGAATAAGGAAATGAAATGGTACATCTAACCCACTCATATCTTATCTTCTCTCCCACCTCACTTCCTCACTTCGTTAATTTTACATATGCTTGATGCGGTCCGTCAAAAACGTGTGAATTTCTTTTCATTTTTCATTTCAACCTTTGGAAGTAAAGTCTGATGATCCAGAGCCCTGTTAAAGGGGTTATGGTGAAATAACTTATTACATGGAAGCTTAAAGATATCGGCTCTGAATTTTACATTGAGCTCTCCGGATATCATCCTCCTTGGTTCTACCCATGCGGATTACCTAGTTTTGCATAAATATATATATATATATATATATATATATATATATATATATATAGCCGCCATTTTGTCCGGACTCTTCGAAGCACCTGATGATTGTGCTGCCATATGCAATATGAAATGGTGTTAGATAAGTAGCTTTAATATCTTTATATTTGTCTGTTCATCATTTTCTTTGTCCATGTCTTGTTTAATATAAAAGCGATTATCCAAACAGATACTCAAAATTACAGAGAACCTTCCCTGCCCCCACCCCCTATTAGAATGTCTGACGCTCAACTTCCTGAAAGCGCCTCTCTGCGGCTGCTCGGTCTCACGTTGACTGCTGACCTGAGATGGAACAAATACATTGAGTCAATTGCTTTGTCCACCGCAAGGAAAGTTGTTTCCCTGTGCCTTCAGTTACTCCTATGTATACTTTTTCCTCATTATCTGGTGATTTTATCGTGGCTTGGTATAATATATTACGTTGTTTTGTAAACAAATACCGTTTAAGGGACATTCTTTCTTTATTCTGCAGTTGTACGTGGGTTTAATTTGTTCGTGTGGTTTGTTGATAATTTTCCTGTTGTGCTTTTTTATCATTTGTGCCATGCTCTCGGTGCAGCTGTAGCTGATTTTTACTGTGTTTTTGTTGAATATTTTGTGTAGGGTGGTTGATTCCGGGAAGTGTTTGTGTAAGTGTTTGAAGAATATTTTTCCTCGTTTTTTTTTACGTTTTTGCTGTACGTTGGGTTGAACCATATGATATTTCTTCTCCTGTTGGCCTTTTCTTTGTTCTGTGGTGAGTATGTGAGTGTAGCTGGGAATCCGCTATCTTTAGTCTTCTTTAGCTTTGTTAAATATGGATTCATTGGAGGAATTGTCGGAAAGCCTGCGGTTAAGCGATTTTGGTATCTGTTTGATTATAGAAGGCGAGTGGTTGGAAGATGTGTGTATATAAAGTGGTTTATCATTGGGTTTTCTATATCGTTTATATGTGCCTTTTCTTAGGTTGGAGGTAACATCTAGAAAATCTACTTCGTTTAGGTTAATTTTTATATCTATGTCGAATCCGTTATTTTTAAAAATCTTTATTATTGCTTTTCTAGTTTTGTCTGTGTCTTGTTTGTTACAGTCTCTTAAAATTATGAGACCGTCGTCCCTGTAGAGTCCTGTGTCATGTCCATCTATTATTTTGCTTAGTTTGTGTTGTAAGTAAATACCTATGTCCCTAGCACCGTCAAAGCTTCCCATTGTAGTGTCAAATATCCCATCTTTCTTTATCCATGCTTCTTCATTGTGAAATAGTAATGATTTACTGGAGTGCTTAGTGATGCTAATGAGCTAAGTTGATGGCCTTATCTAACATGCTTTATATATATATATATATATATATATATATATATATATATATATATATATATATATATATATATATTATAATAAATTACAACAAAATATTTTTACATTGCTACAAAAAACTTTCATATTTCAGTACTAAGATGTTTCTTCTTCAGACGATGTTAGATAACGAGTGATAAAAATGATTTATTAGAAAAATAAAAACAAATCTGCACCTCTTTTTTTGTAAAAAAAACAAATCTGCACCTCTTTTCGTAAGTTAAATGAGGCATAGAATCATAATTAAAAATATACTTGTGGGTATGTCTAGATTAACCAATGAACGTCAGATCTCCGCTAAAATATAAAACTAAGGTCAGAGGGTGAAGGTGGTGGGGTTATTATTACATGTCAAGAAAACTAATGTTTAGACATGTGTCCTTAAATGATACTAGGGAACCATTCCAAGTATGATTTCTAGATTTATTAGAAACGGATATTTAAAAAAAAAACTTTTAATTTTTAATATAGTCAGGAAGCTTCTTAAAGGGGCCAAAGGTAAAAAGAAAAATGGGGAAACATCGATATAGATTGTTAATTATATTCAATAGACGGTAAAACATGGCAATATTATAGTTGAATAAATCAAATAAATGTTGGGTGGACCATTATATACTGATAAAGTAATGGTTATACAATTATAATACGTAATTATTTAAGAACATTTTTAGCTATATTTTAAGGTAAAAGGTAGACAATGGCGTTAATTTTTTTGGTTTAAGAGATTTTATTGTAAGGAAATTTTATAATATGCAATTTTTCTTGTAAAATTAGTGGACATGGATTATGTAAAGATTCATAGGTTATTTTTATTTTTTAATATTTTATATTTGGATATATATATATATATATATATATAGAGAGAGAGAGAGAGAGAGAGAGAGAGAGAGATAGAGAGATAGAGAGAGAGAGTAACTTCGGTTTTCGAATGACTAGCATGTCGAACAAATCGGTTCTTGATCAGAAAATTCGAGTTGAAAATGCCTCGGTTATCGAACAAAATTTCGGTTCTCGAACAACATCGCCGAACCGAGCCGAACTGAGTTAACGCGAACTGAATCATTTCCCAGTCGACCACCGTATTGTATGTGTTAAATTTTCATGCGTTATTTACGTTTAATGGGGAAAATGATTCCGTTTATGTGCGTGTGTGTGTGTGTGTGTGTGTGTTTCATTATAAATTATGTCTATTTTACACTGATCCTGTTCATTAATCAATGAATCATATTTGAATGAAGATATGCTACTAACCCCCCATATATATATATATATATATATATATATATATATATATATATATATATATATATATATATATATAGCTTACATTTACTTATTAGAATGCACATTATGCCAGAAACAATATGTGGGAAAATATGAATGGCCCTTTCACTACAGAATTAATTATCGTAATCGGATTAAATCGGCTCCCCACGAAAGATTATTACCTGTAGAACAACATTTCCGCCTAGAAAAACATGATTTTAAAGGCTATGCAAAATTCACTATAACTGAAAATATAGAAATGGACACAAAGGATAAACTTAGAAAAATACTAGAGATACATGAAGACAAACTGATTTTGCGCCTCAAAACACTTTGTCCGGGCAGACTTAACCACAGAATTAATATATAATCCCATAAATCAACCTCTATCACTAGACAGCCATGTTTGCAGAGTTTTCCTGACTTTCCACATACATACACTCACAAAAATATATACACATACAGACATCACACACACTCATCAAAACCTAAAAGATAAATATACACTTAAAACATACATCCCCTTCCCAACAACAAATGAAGTTGTGTAAATGACTCAATAGGGAATTCTGACACTCCAGAATCTTCCAGCCTATATTTGCTATTTACAACTTGACAGAGACCGTTTAACCAATAAAAGGACTGATCAAAATTAACGCTAAAAACATTACAAACAACGTTCACTTTCTTCACAGTCATTCACTCCCATTTTTCAGTGCTACTAACAAGCAAGGGATTTTTTTTCTCCTGATGATGACTATGCTGGCCAAAACTAATCGGGGAACATTATTTATAATAATAAAACAAGAAATATAAATATACAACCCAGTGTGTCTGAAATGTTATTTTTTGTAATATTTTTATTGTTCAAGATATATATATATGTGTGTATGCGTGTATGTAGGGGAGGTGAAAAATTTATCGCAGTTAAACTAGGTGTTCGTCAAGGCTCCATCCTAAGCCCCACTCTATTCATTATCTACAAAAATGACCTTTCTGACGCTATAGATTCCCAAGTTGGCATCTACGCGGATGATACCACAATTTACTCCTGACTCAAAAACAAATCTAGTGTCGCTGACAAAACTAACCTGGCCGTGCGTCTCGAAAAGGACCTCCAATCGGTTGTGAACTGGGACAGGAATTGGTTGGTCAATTTTAATGCCTCAAATTAAAACTACTCTCTATTAATCACCACAGAGATCCTTCCCTGCCCTCCATTAGAATGTCTGACGCTCAACTTCTCGAGAGCACCTCTCTGCGGCTGCTTGGTCTCACATTGAATGCTGACCTGAAATGGAACAAATACATTGAGTCAATTGCTTCGTCCACCGCAAGAAAAGTTGGCTCCTTGTGCCGCGCCAGGAATTTTTTTCTCCCAGAATCGATCCTCCAGATCTACAAATCAACAGTTCGCCCTTGTATGGAGTATTGCTGCCATATATGGTCTGGAGCTCCTTCTGTTTTCGGGGTTCTTGATAGGGCGGAGGCGGATATGCAATATAATTGGCCCTGTTCTCGTCTACAGTCGCTCTCTCACAGACGCGCCGTCGCCTCTATCTGTCTTTTTTACAAATACTTTCATGGCAATTGCTCTGAGGAGCTGCATTCGCTGGTTCCCAGGCTTCATGAGTTCAAGCGCCCTACGAGGCTGGCATACCACTCTCACCCTTTCACTGTCGAAACTCCTAAATGTAGTCGTCTCTTCTACTCCAATAGCTTCATGTCTCGCACCTCTGGCCTGTGGAACTCCCTTCCCTATTCCAATTTCCCTGAGATATCATCTCCAGCTATTCAAATGTAATGTCAATCGACATCTCCAGTTGCCTTGATCTATCCACTATCCTTCTCCTCATCTTTTCCTCTATCACTCCTATCTGATCTTGCTCCAAATTTTCTGTAACCCCTTGCGTCATAGTGGCTTCTCGCTTTGCTTGGGGTGAAACGCTTAAAAAAGAATATGTATAAAGGTAAAAGAAAATAGGGGGACTATATCATTAGCCGGCGCCTTTCGTCCAATGTGCACTTTTTCAAGGCAAAAACGAAATGAATTTATAAACCTAATATATATATATATATATATATATATATATATATATATATATATATATATATATATATATATATATATATAATTTTCAAGCATCCCTAAGCATTTTCTTTGCACATAGTTTTGTGATTTATTCTGACGTGAAGAACCCAAGACATCGACGAAACGCTTTTCGACTTTGTCTTGTCATCTCCTCATTTACTTTTTGTTTTGGATAATATATATATCACACACACACACACAAACACACACACACACACACAAACACACAAACACACATATATATATATATATATATATATATATATATATATATATATATATATATATATATATATTGGGGAGAGAGAGATAAATAGATACATATGATATTTTTAATATATCCAATGTCAGCTACCAGTTCATATGGTGTAACCTTTCCCGGCATTCTTTAGCGTATCAGTTTACTTTCTGAGGCTAAATCTATCTACGCTGTAAATAGAAATCACTCAAGCCTCACATGCCAACCACTTAGTCTCTGATAACTTAGTCTAAACAAAAGTCCATCTCATCAAATGAACAATGTTAGTAAGGCGTCTTTGTAACAATCTTTCTTACTTCTTGCAAACCTTTCTTTTATGACATTTATTTATATTTGGAAAACGCAGTTTACAAATGTAGAACTGTTGAAGGAAAGTTTTTTTTCTTCGGGAAAACCTCATTTTTTTTTCGCGGAATAGGTAGTTGAGGCAAGAAAACCATTTAAGAACCAAATCAGTAAGATCAAAGAGAATAAAAGAAGGAATCTTTACTTCAAAACAAAGTATTTTTTCTGATTATTGTGGAGATATTCAAAATACGCAGAGTTAAATGTAAGGAAGTCATTTGAAGATGTTCACCGAATATCAGTTTCGTAGCCTGAAACTTAAGGTTTGTTTATTTTATAATTCTTTCACTTATGTACCGTATCTCTTCAGAACGAAGGCGATCATGACTCACCACAACTTCCTTATCCTTTGTAATCCTAACATTATTTGTCTTTCCCATATCTCTCCAAATCTCTGTTCTGTCGTCTATTTACATAAACACGTCAGGCTGGATTGCTTGATGTTTCTCTCAACCCATTTTTCATTCGGTATAATCTGTCTAATTCTTCAGTCAACTTTCCTCATGGGTCGAATCCATTTAAACTTATCTGTTGTTTATCGTAAGAAAAATTGTCTTTTTCGTTGCCCTTTTCCATAAAACTTCCTCGTTAGTCGCATGTACCTGCTTGACAGGGCAAATGCACATGACGTTTGCTTAACAATGAAAAGGAAAAACAAACAAGAATTTACATTCCTCCTCCATATTTGATTTTCTGACGAAGCTTAAATAAAAGCAAAATATGTTAAATTTATGAACGTCTCTTACATGTTCGTTATCAGATCGAAATCTAATCCATATTTGATCTTAATTCAAATGTAATACACACACACACACACATACATATATATATATATATATATATATATATATATATATATATATATATATATATATATGAAGAAATATAGTTTAAGTTGTGCTATATTTATGGGGTAAAGTGCTCAATATAAGAGATAGAGTGTATGTAAATATAAAAGTGAACATTGAAGTCAACACTCAGAGGCGGCAGGCCGCCTGACGATTGAGTCTAGCATGAAACAGCATGAAACAGCATGTCGCCTCTGAGTGTTGACTATATGATAAATTTCAAAATTTGTTATTCCAAAATTCTCTTGAAGATGAAACAGAACTAGCTACTATAATTTAATTTAATTTCTATAATTAAATTAATTTTTTTAGCTTCTGTTTTTGAAACATGAGAACTATTATGTAGCGATGGAATCATATTTTAAAAAAGTAGTTATAATATATATGTAGGGCGTCCATGGCTAAGATACAAAGACAAGCTGAAGAGCAAATTGTCAGCTGTCAATATACCTCATAACACCCTTGAGCGCTTAGCCTTGGAACAGGTGGAGCGGAGATCAACATGTTTTAGTGGACTCAGCAGTTTTCAATCTGCGCGTCTGAATCGTCTTCAAGAAGCGAGAGCAAGATGTAAAAGGTCAGTCAATCTAACAGTGATCTCATCCCACACTCCTCACACTTGCTCCATATGCGGCCTCCTTTGTAAATCACTAGCGGGTCTTAAGTGCCACTTAAGATTATTGAACAAAATTTCATAACTGAATAAATTGTTAAGTTGTCAGATCCTATTACGTCGAAACCGATGAGAGAGTCCATTATATATATATATATATATATATATATATATATATATATATATATATATATATATGGGTGTGGATCTATTCTGTATCCGGATAATTTTAGACGATATTTGAATAAAAATATATGTTGTTTAAAATAAACGCATTCTTTATTGTAAGAGTCTACCATTACTGTAGTACTTGCGTAGCTACGTGATGCTGGAGAATTGGTCAGTGATATTAATAACTTATTAGAACGCCTGCTGTCTACCAACTCCTTCGATAGCCTACCTTTGCAATATGTTTGCTTAATCGACTGCAAAACGTGAAGCTTTTTGTGGATGCCTGAAACATTACTTACTAAATTCTTATTTATGAGCTCATGTTAAAAGTTCCCGAACCATTGTCACGCTTCTTATTATATTTGCTTGTCTTGCAGAATAATCATCTTTTTTTTTCCTTTCTCTGATGATCCCATGGGACTATCAGAGCGCCTATGACCATCTTTGTAGCTTTTTGTACCGCTAACTAAAATTTAATGCTTGATATTCAGCAAACAAGTTTCTTGAAAGGAAAACGACATTCAAAGGGCGTCTTTAAGGAACAAATTCCCGAAGAGATAAAAGAGGTTTGCCAATGGTCTTTTGATAAATATTTTATGCAACAGTGCAAGGGAATTAAGGGTAGAAGATAAGGTATTTTCCAGGGCGCGTTCTGTATTGCCTTTCTTTGATTGCTTTCATTTTTCTGATGTTCTTTGACCTTTTTAAACTAAAATTTTCTTTGTTTTAATATTTTTTAATCTCAGTTTTCCTGTTTCATCCTATAATTTCATCCACTTTCTTCTTGTAGCGTTGTCTTCAATTTTCACGGTTTAATCGCATTTTTCATTCTGTTTTTCTCTCATCGCCTTCCTTTCTTTTACTCTCCATTTTCTTTTTACTCTCCATTTTCTATTTACTCTCCATTTTTTTAAAGTTATTTCCTTCCTTGTTCTTTATTCTGATTATATTTTCTTTTAAATTACCTTTTGTTCTTGATTTAAAAGTTTAGACATTTTATCAGGCTACTCAGGTGCTTCACTCGTCAACACTACGCTTTGAGAAATCAATTTGTATAAGCCCAGGATAGATAAACATATATCTATTTCTTTTTTATGTGCTACGAATCAATTCATTGCTAATCAGAGAGTGTTCTTTACGAATGTAAATATTTACAGATAACGAAAGAATTGTAGCGGAAAAATATCCCTGATTGTGTAAGACATTCCCGTTTTGACATATAACCACCAAAACAGTGTTTGTATTAACACATACATTTATAGTTGGGCACCTAAGTTAATCATATTGAAGACAAATACAGTTCGATCCTTGCTACCTGTAGCGGAATGCCTGATAACTATAAGCAAATGCATTTTTACTTGTGCTCTTTATAAGACTTTTTTTTGTGAATGTATAAGTAGGTTAATGGTTAGCAGGTCGGAACGAGAAAATGAAGAGCTGATTTCGAAACTAAGCAGATATGTTCTTTTGAGAATCTATAATAGACGCATTGTGTATTCATTAAAAAGGATGAATAGCTACCCGTGGCCGCGCGTTCTAAATCTCACTGGAGGAGACCATAGTTTCCTTCTCTCTCTCTATATATATATATATATATTTAGCAACATAAGATACGCAGACGACACAGTACTGATAGCAGACACGGAAGAGAAATTACAAAATCTCCTACAGAAGGTAGCAATAGACAGTGAGAAGAAGGGACTAAGCATAAACTACAAGAAGACGGAATGCATGGTCATCAGTAACAGGAAGAGCTTAAAATGCGATTTGCAGGTCGGGAAGACTAGAACAAAGCGTCTTGACAGAAGACGGTATGTGCGACACTGAGATCCATAGACGTATTGGAATGGCCAAGGGCACATTCCAAAAGTTGAGCGGAGTTTTGCGAGACAGCAGGATTTCTTTGGTAACAAACAAAAGAATACTCAGCTGTTACGTGTTCTTCTTTACGTCAGTAAATTTTGGATGATTTCCTCAAAGATGAAGAAGAGACTCGAGGCGACGGAGATGTGGGTCTACAGAAGGATGCTAAGGATATCATGGACAGAGCGTGTGAGCCACGATGAGGTCTTAGAGAGATTGCAGACAAGGAGAAGTTTTATACTTAACATCAGGAATAGGTAGCTGAAGTTTCTGGGACGCATAATTAGGAAGGAGAATCTGATACTCACGGGTCAAATAGAGAGAAAGAGAGACAGGGGAATAGAATGCATGACATACCTGGTGGGCAAAAGCAAGTGAATGACAGGACGTGTTATGGGGGAGATGGCAGAGGTAAGGAACTTGCTGAGATTTGCAAGGGATAGAGGGAGGTGGAGAACCACGATCTCCTACATCCTGAAAGGACATGACACATAAAACGTTATTTAATAAAACAACCATGTGGCGTGCAGGACGCAGTTTGCCCATAACTGCTTTATCTAAAGGTCATTCCTTTAAATGTTGGGGCCCTCCCTGAGAGGCAATTTTGACAGACAAAAAAAAATTATCATTGAACTCTCTTCTTGAGAGACAGAATTTTTGGCGCGGAAAGTCTTTGCCTTCCAGACGTATATGATAATAATTACACAGAGATTGATTTTCTTTATTATTTTTAAATTGTCAGCACTTCTTGTGAAAAATTCTGTAATAGTTTCCCGTTTCCTTCTCTACGGTTTGGAAGTCAGAGTCTTATACCCAGACCGGCTGCCACCCATGGTTAGAAATTCAGGTCTGCTCGATGCTTAACCCACATTTGCGAGTAGAAGAACTGGATTCGTATCTTTCCCGAAGTTACATTACCACTTCCCACAGCCTTTACACTTTCTTCATATGCTGCAAATTGAGTTACCTACTTTTATTATATGAAAAACGAGAACTACATTTTGCAACCAAATATTTTACTCATGAAAACAAATAAGTCAATTAGGTATCGAACTCTTCAATTGGCATTTAACAGTTATCTCCCTTGAAAATATTTTCACAGTTCGTTGCAAATACCAACTTTATGATAGTATAATTTTTTTTACAGTATTTAAGTTAGCGACTTTTAAGGTTAACCTGTGGAGGTTGGCGCCGAATTTTGGTTTTTGCATTCAAAATGAATGAACACTGAGTGAAGCTTATTTTGAAAGGTTTATTTTCTTTTTATGAATGTAAAATGCATCATTCGTGTCCGACAAATTTCAAAGTTCAAGTTATGTTCGAACAGAGAGAGAGAGATGGGTGGGGAGAGAAAAAGATAGAAATGCATCCTCCTTTTGAGCAGGCAGTCGTCCTAATTACTTGTTTGAATGGATCAACTTGTCCCACTTTCTGGTGAAAGGGGACAAGAACAGACGTCTAAGCACTATTTTTTTCTGAGTTTATATTCAGGTCGGTATATGACCCTTAAGTGCAAGCCGCTAATGGCTCGTTGGCGGGCCACTGAGGGCAACGACGTCGATCCTGTGATGACAGCCACCGTCGCGGCAACAGCGGGCCACCAGTTGGCCTCTAGCGGTCTGTCATGAGATGAACAGGCTGGCGGTCCGATAGTGGGCCACCAGTGGTACGCCAGATTATTGCAGATTACTGACTTGCGAGTAGGGATCAGGGAGTGCAGTGAATGCGCACAAGGTAAGCCTTCGCTTTGCTATAGTGTTTATGATCCTTCATTTTGTTTATCCACATAAATAGTTTAATAAACAAAGTCAGCTGATTGAACTCTTCTTAACAATACCGATGTTAATGATTGGTTCAGTTAATTCTGATTCTCGGCATATCAACACCTCTATGAGTTATTTACTGCCGAAATCTAAATATTTGAGAACAATCTTATGGCTTCAACTAAATATATTTTGAATGCAATTGTATACCTTCAACTATAGTTAAAATATATTGTTGATAACTCTTCAATAAATTGTATTCTTGGTCATTTTACTATAAATAGGCATTGATGGTTGGTTGATTCTGTTTAGCGGCATATCGACACATCTGTGGGTTATTTAATGCCGAAATATATATAAATTTTGAGCAGAAGAAACGTATTAGTGGTTATTTTGCTATAAAACGTATTCATGGTAATACGACAGAAAATATATTGCTGGTCATTTTACGATAAATCGCTATTTTTATACTTTCGTAGTGTTTTGTTTTTTCGGATCCTAAAACGTGCTACCATTCCTGATCAGGTGGACCTGGGAGCAACAGTATATTACGAGGTGGATACATGCTACTTAAGACCTTCAATCTCTCATCAGAGGACTTGCCGTCGGATGAATTTTATCATCATACCGAGGACTAGGTGTTAACGCTAATGATGTATTAAAAAGATGCGAAGTAGATGATACATTTTATTGGATTTAAGAAATGATTTTATTTTATTTGCCTATTACTACAGACATAACGCAATTCCTCTAACTAGAAGGCATTGTTTCAACTACATTGAAATTAGGTACATACGTTAAAATCAATCTTTTATTGCAATGAAGATTACCGTATTAAAATAAAAGACATTAATACATTTATACTCAATACTGTGTTTATGCCGTGCGAAACTAAAGTTTGTAAATAAAAAACATCTTCACAATCCGTAAGTAGTACATAATAAATGCCAAAAGTTTCATAACATAAGGTGTTGTGTTGTTGGTTTACAAACAGCGATTCGCTCTCTTTCGTTGAGATAGTCACATGGGTCACGTGACGTCCGGTCATTGACGTTACGAGATAGATTGACGAAAGGGCAGTTGTGATGTAGATGGAAAATATTACATCGGGATCAGAACTACGTACATGACAACTGAAAGATGCCTTCCAAATGCTAAGCAAATTGTTGAGAAAAACTGAAAAGTTCATAATCAAAGAAACAATGTAGTTATTAATAAGAAGAGTTGAAATGAATGCATGCAAGGTTTCACAGTTCTAGCACCAATCCTTCATAGTCAGCCTATGAACTTTTCAGCCCACCCTCGTACCTGGAAAGAAACAATGCAGTTATTAATAAGAAGAGTTGCAATAAATGCATGCATGATTTCACAGTTCTAGCATCACTCCTTCATAGTCAGCCTATAAACTTTTCACCCTATCCTCAAGAAGGGAGATGGAATTACTTAGGGCTTGAGGAGGAAAGAGTCCTTGGAAAAAATAACCCTCACAGGGCTTACTGAGGGCAAGAGAAATGGAGGAATGTGGCGAGGCATCTGACGATCGTGTGTGAATGGATGTCGGAAAGGCGGCTGGAACATAAACAAAGAGAGAAAATCTGCTAAGGGCGACAAGAGTTAATAAGTTTGGGAGAGCCATGATCGCCAATGTCCTGCAGGGACGTGATAGATAAAAGAAGAAGAACGAAGTTTTGGACAGTTTTGAAATGGTCTGAGAAATAAATGCTGTCAAAATGTAATCTCTATCTATAAAAGGCAGGAGGTGTGTGTGTGTGTGTGTGTGTGTGTGTGTGTGTGTGTGTGTGTGTGTGTGTGTGTGTGTGTGTGTGTGTGTGTGTGTAACGAATGCACGGCCGCAATTTTCGACGGATTTGCACCAAAATTTACATGCACATGCTCCAAATTAGTTGGAAGGCCAAAACTGACTTTGCATTTCCCAACTCCCATCGATAATGGAAATAATCGATTTTTTCATGCTTCTACGGCAGTTTTCATGTGGTTTGCGGCCATTTTCTACTGGCCAAAGTGAGAGCCAATAGCTGGCTGCCACGAATAGGCAGGAAGATTCTACTGGCCAGCGTGAGAGCCAACAGCTGACTCACACGAATGTTAACTAGCATGCTAGCATGCAAAAAAAAATGATAGCTGCATTCGTCACAAGTGGGAAAAATTTAAATCTACATGGCACTTTACTCCAATTGGGTCATTTGCTTGCTTAAAATCAACGTTGATTCTGATTCCGCAGAACTGGGTTAGGTGTGAAAAAGTATTTGTTGTTAACATTCTTTTTTCATTCGGTTTTTCCAGTTACGAGTCCTTTTTTTAAAGCTGATCGTTTTGTGTTTAGTTCTTTTTTCGTAACAGATTTGATGTTTAGCATAGAGCTTAGAAAAAATTCGCAGTGTGAAATAGGCAAGAAGTAAGGCATGTAGCAACATCAACACGGCAAAGGGCACTCCTTTAAAGGCAAGGAAGGGCAAAAATATTTTAAGTCAAGTGATAGCGATTGCTGTATGAGTCGTTTGATTTTTTAATCAAGCATGGGCAACGCCGGGCCATGCTGCTAGTAAGCTTATATAATTTTCCTCTAATTGCATCATTTAATGAGATTTTGCAGTTTCCACATATATTGGATTTCTATTCAGCCCCCGTAAATTCCACTCTCTTTTATCTGGGCCGGAATTTGGCCTTAAACGTTCTTTGAAAAAATTAACCACGCAGTATTTTTCTCAGTAAGACGCAACCCATTATAAAAACAATGTCTGACTTAGCATATTTATAGAGTGAAACATACTCTCGCCTATTTATATCATAAATACCTCAAAAGAATTAATCGCTTTTATAAACGTTGAAAGCTTTGGTTTTGGTGAAGACGTAAGTATTCATTTTGTATTTGCTATTTGAATTTATTTCATACAGAAATCCTAACGAGGTACAACAGATTTTTCGTATTCGCTTGAGTTTCTAATCAATAAAATCTTATTTGTTTCAGTTATCAATTCAATACTTTTTTATGAAAAGTTACTGTTTTTTTTATTAAGTTATGTTAATCAATAGGCAATCTTGTTTTTCTGATTTTTCATTATATCAAAAGACGGTCTTTAAGTTTTGCATATATTTGTAGGTTAAAACTTATTTGTATCTTGTAATCTAATAATTCACCCAACGAAAAGATATAGTTATAATTATATCGTCTATTTGATTCATTAATTTGCCATTTATATATATATATATGTATGTATGTATGTATGTGTGTGTGTGTGTGTGTGTGTGTGTGTGTGTGTGTGTGTGTGTGTGTGTGTGCATTTAGACAGCAATTCTACTTTTATGTACATTTCATTGAATACGACACACAAGGTTCTTTGATTTAGTTTTTTTTTCTCATGCGATCTAATATCTAATATATTTTTTTCTTTTCGCCTGATAAATTATATAACAACTGAACAATTATTCTTTTTATCCCTGCGCTTTTAGCCATTTTTAAGGTTGAAATATATTAACTGTTTACAAGAAATAATTTGTTGTATGCATTTATATAACGTCTTCATTATCAAAACATGCTCAAGATATTGTTTCCATGTTCATATTACTGAGTTTTTTGCGGGTTTTTTTTTGTGGGAGGGGGGGAGGTATTAATAAGTTTTCCATTATTTTTAGCCTTTTTTGCTATTATATTTGTGTTGTCGACAAGTATGTTAAAAATAGAGTCCGTTAGGACACCATGAATATTTAAATGAGATCTAATTGAGCTATGATCAAAAGATGTAGAGTAAATCTGCGTATCAAACATGTTGTAGTGTAGCCTATATAATTATTTACCAATTTTGATTGATCAGGAATACATTTCCTTAATGGACATTTAAATTCATAAATAATATTTTTCCTATTTAATTTTGTTCTAAGAGGTGAATTATTATTTTTAACTATAACGTTAGAAGTTTGTATTTTTTTTGTAATAAAAAATTAATCTATTTTTTTTTACGATTGTCAATTGGTGTTGTTTTATTTTATATATATATATATTATATATATATATATATATATATATATATATATATATATATATATATATATATAAAGTGAAAAATATATATATAAAGGAAAATTTTTTTTACCGACGTATTTTCTCCTTTTATGAACTTTATCAAGGCATTTATTAACAGAAATAAAAATGTCGTTAATTTTCAAATTTTTTTATAATATAAGAAAACTCATGAATATTGTTGAGGCTGTGAAAGTCAAGGTAAACTCTGGACATAAGAATATTTATGAGCGTTTTTAAATCTGAAAAGACACACACACACATTTATATATTTATATATATATATATATATATATATATATATATATATATATATATATATGCATGTGTGTGTGTCTGTTCTTAAATTTGAAAACATATATATATTTATTTCTGTTTATCAATACTTGATAGTCCCCATCAGTTGACGAAACGTGTCGACAAAGAAAACATTTCCTTTTGTCTATATTCATATTGGCTTTTTACAGATGTATTTTTTCTATATATCTGAATGTATGTGTATATATATATATATATATATATATATACAGAGAGAGAGAGAGAGAGAGAGAGAGAGAGAATTTTTACATAATTTATGTCCCCCAAAAAATTATATGAACGCATGAAAAATTAAATAAGAAATCTCTAATGATCTAATAAGATGTATATATATATATATATATATGTAAATTTGAATATATATACATACATATGTGTGTGTGTATATATGTGTGTGTGTGTGTGTGTGTGTGTAATTTATTTGTTTAAACTTTATTTTTAATTTATACTCTTGCATCTTGTTAGAAGAATATGGCCGACGTAGCAAAGGAGCGTTAAATCTTAATGACCCTTCCCCGTACTGGATAATAAGAGAGAGTATAGTTTTCTAGCAAGATTTCTCAAATATTCTATTATTTATTTGCTTGACGCGTGTCTGACTAATGTAAACTGCCAAAAATCATAAAATTTTACTATTTTGTTTCTTTGTTTTTTTCATTTCTTTTCTCAACCTCTGGCGAATCCTTAATAAAGGTAAAACATTCTCTTTATTTCATTTATCACATATATAATCAAGATACTATGATTAAGCTTTTTATTTAATTTTTCTTTTGTTCGAACATGTGTTTCAAAGTGTGTAGAAATTGCCCAAATGTTCCTATAATTCCAAGCGTTTGCATGTGTATTTAAATGAATTCTAATAAAGCTGTGGTTACATAGGTGTAATATAAAGTATCTGGATAGGCATGTAATCGTATGACCGATATAATTATTTATGAATTAGATTTGATCGGCAAAACAGTTCTATAAGGGGCATTTGAACTCATAGATAATGTTCGTTAGTGGTAATTTTGATTTTGCTGATATGTTGTTATTTTTTAAGATGAGATTATCTGTTTTAAATTTTTTGTAGTAGATAAATAAACTGATTATTTGTAAGGGTCAATTGGGGCAGAGTATTACCAACTTATCAGAAACTGTGTAGTAACTGCCCAAATCTTCTGTAATTCCTATCGCTTTCAGTTATACTTTTAGCGATTATCAAGTTTGATATTATTTTTGATTTTAACTGGGTGTATGGGTTCTGTGTATGTTTTGAGAGTTATAGGGATATTTTATTTTTCGAACACAGTTACCACAGCGTAGATATTATTATTAAGTGATGGCTTTTTTATTTTTATTATTAAGGCTTCCATTATATTTGAATCATTTTACGATTATATATTGAATCATTTTCCATTAAATTTGAATCATGTGGACGAGGTTATTATATTTGTATTTTCTACTAATATTTTTAGGATGGAGTCTGATAATTTAATAATACACTACCCCAATTGACCTGAACACACACACAAACACACATATATATATATATATATATATATATATAGTGCTCTTCGATAAAAGTGACTCACCTGATTCTTTTACTTAAAAATTTTTTCACCTAGTAAAAAAGTTTATACACCCTAAGGTATTCTATTGATAATTATAATTTTGGATATAAATGAGATTTAGGGAAAAACTCAATAGAAACATAACGGAACAGCTTTAAATAAAGAATAATAGAGGTATAATTTATTTATAATAGGTAATATAGTTCGAAATATTTAATAATCTATGTGTCCTCTCTTATTCTGAATAACCTTTTCATTCCTTTTTGGCATTGATTTGATTAGGTTCTGGCAAATCTCATCTCCATGCATTGAATTCCATTTGGATATGAAATTCACATTCAAATTCTCTTTGTTACTCAACTGCTTTCTCGAGAGCCTATACTTTATAATGCTCCATAAGTTTTCTATGAGGTTGAGGCCAGGAGATTGGGGCGTCTATGTCATAACACTCACCTGCTTCTCATCAAAGTATTCTTTCATCAATTTTTGTGACAGGGAGCATTATTCTGCATAAAAATGAGCTTGGTGGGGTCGATTTGCACCCTTTCAGCAGAAGGGGGCAGACAACACTCTAAAATTCTCTTGTACTGCTCGCTCCTGAGGGTCTTTTCAATAGGTTTTAAGAAACCAGTTCCATGCAAAGAAAAACAATCCCCAGAATACTGAATTATACTGAACGGATGCTTGACAGTACTTACTGCTAAATTCAAAGAGCTTTCAAAGCTTCTTCTTCGGATTTTAGATCGTTTATACTTTGAATTTAGCTCAACTTTCGTTTCATCGGAGAAGAGAACATTTAGTAAAAAAAATCAGGTGAGTCACTTTTATCGAACAGCACTGTATACATACATACATACATACATACATACATACATACATACAGATAGATAGATAGATAGATATAAAATATGGCATATTGAGTGCTGCTGTTAATGACAGTGCTCGATGTATAATACCAGAGCTATAATTTACGTATGTGATATATCGCTAGTTATATATAATTTCTCACGTGTGGTTTCCTTGTTTATTTCTACAAACATTTTCATGGATTCTACTCTGAGAAGCTTTTTTTGTTTTCTCTGGTTCCCTAATTACATGAATGTAAGCGCGCTACTAGACTGGTATCCTACTCTTTTACGTTGAAATATTTAAATGAAACCAAAACTTCTACTCCAACTGTTTCTTTACTTGTCTTCCACTCACTTGCTCCCCTGATAACTAAAATCTTCAAAAATTTAAATGCATCGTCAATCGCCATCTTCTGTTACTTTGATCTCTTTTCTCAATCCCCCTACACCCAATCTGTTCTCTCACTCTCCGTAACCCTCCTGCGTGCTAGTGAAACTCCTCCTCCTTTGCTTTTGGTTGAGATGTTTATATATATATATATATATATATATATATATATATATATATATATATATATATATATAATTATCATATGTATATCTTTAGATAGTCAAATGACATCTTTCTCCATATGAGACCGCATTTTGAAGGGTGTTTAAAATAAATACACATATAACTTTCAGGTTGGCCCTTAAAAAGACGTCACCTTGAATAACTTTAAAACTGGCTCCATTAAACCGAAGAACGCGGGAATTAAACAAAACAGTTACATACATATACATAGAACAATCGACATTTGCCTGTGAATATAGATTATTATTATACACGTTACAATATATAACATGATTTCATATGCTCGACTTCATTTAGCGTCCAGCAGTTAAGCCATTAACCATCAGATGATGAAAGCCACGAATTCATCACTTCAGCGATAAGCAATGAGTTAAATAGTAAGGCAAACTGTTCTCTCTAGTCTTAGCTGGTAATCAGTCTAAGAGAAGAAGAATTCCAAAATGTTATGGGGTTCACCCCTTTTTCATATGTGGACTCTACCAGTGTTACTTGGAGTGCTGCCGTTAAATACCCAGAGTCAGAGAGGATATACGGATAGTGAGAGAATATACGAACGGAGATGAGGTAACCTCTTGTAGAAATCAGTTACAAGCACGTAGACTCTAAGGAAGTCCTACTTCGAGACTGTATATATCCATCTGTATTTGCTACTAACCGCGTTCTTGGATTTACTAACAGTATTACTCTTTGTATGATTGTGTAAATACATTTTATTTCTTATATTTAATCCTTGCGTTTGTCATTCCTTGGAGACCGAATTCATCTCGGAATCCACAACAACTTGTGCGACGAAGATTCGAACACACGGAAAACAAATCAACAAAAGAAAAATATTCCCTCGTCGTCCAACAAACAACTTGGCGACGAAGATTCGAACACACGCGGAAAACAAATCAACAAAAGAAAAATATTCCCTCGTCGTCCAACAAACAAATTGGCGACGAAGATTCGAACTCACACGAAAAGAAGAAATAGAAAAATCCTTCCCTCGTCGTCCACAACAAATTAGCGACAAACAATTACGAGGTGTAAAAATACATAAAATTGAGCTATCCTGGAAGATTTTAAAAATATTTTGGTAGAACTGATAAAACACCAAAATGAGCAACAATTACAAATGCAAAAATACCAAAATGATCAACAGTTACAGCTACAAGAAAAATGGCAAAAGCAATTATTACCATCGCAAAAGGAAAATCAAGATAGGCAAACAGAGGTCTAGCATTTAATATTGAAAGTAGCGGGCAACAAACAATTAGATATTGAAAAAGAAGCAACATTTTCGCAAGACGCAGTGTGGAATACCATAGAGATTTTCAAATATTCTCTAGATGAGGACAAAGATTTTGGAGATTACTTCAGAAGACATGAAGACATATTTAAAATAGACTGTCAAAATTGGACAGAAGCAAAAAAGCTACGTCTATTGCTTAGAAAATTAGGAACTGAAGAATATGAATAACACCTAACCTGAACACGCCATCGGGTCTTTCACCAGCAGAATTGATGTTTGCCCGGAGAATAAGGTCTGTGTTTGACAAATTATTGCCAAACAAGAACAAAAATCAGTATACACCGATTGTAGCAAAGAGATCATTCAAACCTGGGGAACGGGTTTATTTTAAAATGTTTAGAAACAATATGGATTACTGGGAGCCTGGCACAGTAATCAATAGATAAGGGAATCTAATGTACACCATAAAAGGCGAGAAGTTTTCACATGGAAGACATATCGATCAATTACAGAAAACGACGACTCTATGGATACAATCTTCGAAGCGTTTGAGATCCAAAGACCGCAGGAAGACACAGAAATGAGAAGGTCAAACAGGAAGAGAAAATTCGTCTAACCTGTGATCATCAACCATAAGAGACAAAAATATTACTCCCCCCAAAAAGGGATCTAAGGAGGGGGGTGTTATGGTCTCCTCCCCTTTTCATATAAGTGGACTCTACCAGTGTTACTTGGAGTGCTGCCGTTAAATACCCAGAGTCAGAGAGGATATACGGATAGTGAGAGAATATACGAACGGAGATGAGGTAACCTCTTGTAGAAATCAGTTACAAGCACGTAGACTCTAAGGAAGTCCTACTTCGAGACTGTATATATCCATCTGTATTTGCTACTAACCGCGTTCCTGGACTTACTAACAGTATTACTCTTTGTATGATTGTGTAATTACATTTTATTTCTTATATTTAATTATTGCGTTTGTCATTCCTTGGGGACCGAATTCATCACGGAATCCACAACACAAAACCTTCGAGAAGTCAACAGAAAGTACTGGAAAACCATTCTCAAGCCATGAGAATTCAGAATTAATAAACATATGTGGGGCGAATCGGGATCGCCTACGACGAAAAGACGACGCATGAAAACAAAAACATGAAAGAATATAAAATAATTCAGGAAATTACTGAATAATGGTTACCGCTTTCGTCTGGTTGACCATTATTACTGAATAATATCTGTTGCCTTGTGAGAAATTAAGCTACACTGAAAAAGGTAACGAGAGGATGGGAAGGGAGGAGAAAATATTCGGGTTAGTCTAGTAAGAATGTATGTCTTGATAAGTAGAAATATTTTGAGGTAGATAACTTTAAATGTTATGACAGTATAGAAATGAGTCAGGAATGAAAAGGACGGACATAGATAGATAGATAGATAGATAGATAGATAGATAGATATGAACAGGCTGACATACATAGATCCTGCGATAGATAGATAGATAGATAGATAGATAGATAGATAGATAGATAGATAGATAGATAGATATGAACAGGCTGACATACATAGATCCTGCGATAGATAGATAGATAGATAGATAGATAGATAGATAGATAGATAGATAGATAGATATGAACAGGTTGACATAGATAGATAGATAGATAGATATGAACTGGTTGACATAGATAGAGAGATAGATAGACAGAATGAAAAAGTTGACAAAGAAAGAAAGAAAAAAAGAAAGAAAGAAAAATAAAGATCCTGTGATAGATAGATAGATAGATAGATAGGCATGAACAGGTTGACAAAGAAAGAAAGAAAGAAAGAAAGAAAGAAAGAAAAAATATCCTGTGATAGAAAGAAAGATAGAAAGAAATAAGAAATAAAGACAAAAAAAAACCCTGTGATAGATAGATAGATAGATAGATGGGAATAAACTGAGATAAGTAGATAGAATGAGAAATACAGAAAGAGAAACATAAGTAAATACTGATAGATTTGAACATACTAAGATAGATAGATAGATAGATAGATAGATAGATAGATAGATACATTTGAACAGGCTGACATACATAGAACCTGCGATAGATAGATAGATAGATAGATAGATATGAACAGGCTGAGATAGATAGATAGATAGATAGATAGATAGATAGATAGATAGATAGATAATGTATAGACTCGATTAAATAGAATATTATGAAAAAGTAAACAGTTTATATAAAATGATACTAATGAGCTATAAATACAAATGATGCTAGAAACAATTCGAAAAAGTGAAACATAAAAAAAAATCTCGGATAAATAAAGACAATATTATTTTAGAAAGCAAGAAACCAAACGATATTTTTGTACGCCCATTATATTGAGTCGTGTCATTTAGAATCTTTCACAGAGGAACCCCCTCTTTGTATGACTCAATATCTGTCCTGTGCCTACGCATTGTTCTATTATTTCTTTTTCCTCTACTTCAATTTTTCTCTCTGTTTCTTTCATTCTATTCGTGGACATTAAAATCAACACGTCATAGAGACTAAGAAATGGTTATTGTGGTTTACTTATCTTTGCTTTATAATCTAAAAAGATCAGAAACGAGTAAAATTGATGTTATCTGAAAGTTCTTTTAAACTTTTCGAAAAGACACAAAAACCAATAATCCGAAGACAAATGCTAAAAAAATATTTATTTTTCTACAAAATTAAGCACAGCTTTTGAAAATAGCAAGGCGGCCATGCTAAAGATTTTTCCTCGTTATTTTATTTTTCAGTTATTTTGGCAAGTCTTGGACAGAGCAAAACGTTGATAACAACATCAACAAATTTGAAACAATCAATTACACAAACTCCTTCTAACACAGTTTTCGGTTATTTTATATCACTGATTTTATCATATATATGTTTGAGTACGTGTGTCTATCAATATATGCATAGATTAAATTAATATATATATATATATATATATATATATATATATATATATATATATATATATATATATATTATAAATTAATTGATTTAAAATATGGTTTTTCCTTTATAGTACTAACCATGTTACAAAAATTTTTGAAACATGGTTAGAACTGTGTAGCGGAAAAAACATATTTTAAATCAATTAATTTATAATATTAATGCTCTATAAATCAATTATAATCAATTAATTTATAATATTAATGCTCTATAAATTTACACTGAGCACTATTTTGTAAAAATAAAATATCTATAAGAACACCGGATTATATATCTTACTGTTCTTTCTTTTTATTTATATATATATTTATGATGTCACACATTATGAAATGGACAAAGTCCGACAATTATTTTAATACATTTTATGTTTATACATTCTTCTTATAGATACAAATATTTAAGTAAATGCTCTGTTTATAATAAACAGTATTGAACAACATTTACCGGCCTGAATGTCCGAGAAATTTTCACAGAAAATATTCATCCTCCGACAGGATTCGAACCTGTATCCTATACGAAACCGTCATTTAGCCTGACGTGCCTTTAACCGATTGGGCCACAGAGGAGCGTTCGGTTAGCAACGTCGAATTTACTGTATTTAAACTTCAATCTTCCATCAATGGCGTATGTAAACAATGACGTCACATATTATGAAATGGACAAAGTCCGATAATTATTTTAAGACGTTTTTATGTTTATACATTCTTTTTATAAGTAAATGCACTGTTTATAATAAATTAAACAGAGCATTAACTTAAATATTTGTATACATAAAAAGAATGTATAAAAACTTAAAATAAAAATATATATATATATATATATATATATATATATATATATATATATATATATATAGGGTGAAATAGATAAATTGTCTCCATTTTATATTTTTAATTTCGTGTTATTTCTTTTTGATTTTGTTGCCTGCACAGTATAGGACAATCCATTGGGCACCGCTTGTAAGAAAAAGCCATGACGCAATTCACTCCACTCGAAATTGAAAACTGCATCCTGTAGTGCTTGCCATTCGCGTCGGATGCACAAGTACGAACATTTCAGAGTGTTTGTTGTGTGCAGAGCATTTGAAAAGAGTTGGATGAATCTAATGATGATTACGAAGTTGTTTGGAATGATCATAAGTGATGACGTGATAGCTGCATTCATCTTTCCACAGGGCTTCAGACTCAACACGGAGGTCTACATCAAATGCTTTGAGAAAGTAATACTGCCCTGGGTCAAGAGATTGTCTGTTAGAAGAGCCTGTGTTAGCACTATGCTACACAACCAACAGAACCCAGTCATGGCTGTCAGACAATTTGTGCAAAGACATCACTCCTTACATCAGGCCACCTAACTCCCCAGATAGCAACCCTTTTGATCATTATGTGTGGGGCGCAGTTGAGCGAGATACCAACAAAAAGCAAGGATATACAAGTGAAAAAAATTGGCGCATTTAGAGCCTAGAATAATACTCAGTAGGAAGCAGAAAGCACTGGGAGGCTGTTTCATGCTCTCTGAGACGGATCCACAACCAAGAGTCGAACCCCGGACCGTTTCGATACAACGCAAACATCATACCAACTGTACCACGGGCCTAGGGATGTGCACAGCTAATGAGTCTCAAATAGGACGAGACGACCTTTCACTGCTTTCTGCATTCTGTTGAGGATTATTCAAGGAATTACTATATATGATTACTCTAAATTTTAAATTCCTTCACTTGTATATATATATATATATATATATATATATATATATTTATATATATTCTTCATCCACAGACAGACGGTTTCGCTGTTTCACAGCTCTTCAGTGTGGCTAGACATCTGGTGTTTGTCGGAGATTCTACCACTAAGCCGTCGGCACACGGCAGGGATGAAGATGAATTTTAGCGTATTTATTTTTAGATAAACACACACAGTGACCGACAGTGACTCAATTCGCTTTTTGCCGAAGAGTCTCGCTATATCAGCCGTAATAGTCACTGTTTACAAACCCACACCTCCTCCCCAGAGAGCTCAACTCAAATTAATTTTTCAGGAGCCTATAAAGTCATCCACAGACAGACTGTTTCGCTGATTCACAGCTCTTCAGTGTGGCTAGACATCGGGTTGCCTCTAGCTAGGGTCGAAAGCTGTATTAAACTTACAGCTGTATTGAAGCTGTATTAAACTTACAGCAACCGCCGTCTGTCTAACTCTCTGCATTAGCAGGAAGGAACCCGGACGAAGCTTTGCCGAAGGGCAAGGTTTCGTTCGGGGAGGTTGACAGCTCTCGAACCCGCCTAGGCGGGTTCGAAGGCTATATTTTTCGCCGGGCCTACGGGCTCGGATGAGCCACATTAAACTCGACCTTGTGCCACATGCTACCCCACGTGGGGGGGGGACAGCTAAATATACCTAGGATCGAAACCCGACTGAATTGGTGTCAGTCGGAGATTCTATCACTAAGTGGATATGTTAATATTTTTATTACTGTATGTTTCGCCCTATCCTTTAAATATCTACATATTGAGCAGTAGGGAAAGAAAAACCAATGAGAAAGCGTCCACACATTTTAAACATGCAAATGAATGAGACGTGGAATTTATCAAATGGTATCTGTGTAGCAATAAAAATAATCTATAAATTTCTGCCTCGCTAATGATCTATATATGCGCATAATTACATCAATGCCTTCTCAGTGCATCCTTCCAAGTCTCATTGAAGTGAACGTATCTTGATGCTGTCGCTATTTATAAATATATTCACGCAAGCAAATTGTGCACTTTTCAATTGGCGACAAATCTGTCTCTGTTCGCCTCTCTCCAAATCTTATATCTTCTTTTGTGCCAATTTCAATGTTTAATACCTGGGGTATATATGCTTCTATTCCTCTCTCGATAAATTAATTTATCTATAATCTAATCAAGAGATTTTTTCTGTATTGTCTATATATCCAGAGCTTCGTTTTCTTCTATGTGTCATATCTCTTCAGGATGTTGGCGATCATGTCTCTCCACATTTTCCTGTTCTTTAATTCTGTTTCTAGTTTTGTCTTTTTGCTATCTTTCCTAAATTCTCTTCTGCCAAACATTTACAAATGTTTCTTATCCTTCTTCTTCTCCTTTTTCTTCTTCTTCTTCTTTGTGATATGTCTTTTCAGGGCGTTGGCGATCATTTCTCTCCACAACTTCCGGTTCTTAGTAGCTCTTAGCAATTTTTAATTGTCTCTCCTAAAACCTGTTCATCAAAACATTTACACAAGCTCATTCTTCTTCTTCTTCTTCTTCTTCTTTTCCTTTTTCTTCTTCTTCTTTGTGCTATGTCTCTTCAGGGCGTTGGCGATCATGTCTCTCCACAACTTCCGATTTTTGTAGCTCTAGCAAATTTTAACTGTCTCTCCTAAAACCTGTTCGACTAAATATTTACACAAGCCCATTCTTCTTCTTCTTCATCTTCTTCTTCTTCTTCTTCTTCTTCTGCAATGTCTCTTTAGAATGTTGGCGATTATGTCTCTCCACAATTTCCTGTTCTCTGCCGCTCTTAGTAATTTTTGTCTAGCTCTCCTAAACTCTGTTCTGCCAAAAATTTACAAAAGTTTCTTCTTCTTCTTCTTCTTCTTCTTCTTCTTCTTCTTCTTCTTCTTCTTCTTCTAGTTTACTCCTAAACACTCCTCCATCCTTCTTCTTCTTCTTCTTCTTCTTTTCATCCTCCTTCTTCTTCTTCTTCTTCTTCTTCCAGTTGCTATCTCTGCTAAACACTGTACTTCTCTTCTTCCATCCTTTACAAAAGTTTCTTCTTCTTCTTCTTCTTCTTCTTCTTTCTTCTTCTTTTCATCCTCCTCCTCCCTCGTTCTCCCCCCTTCTCTTTCTTCTTCTCTTTCTCCTCCTCATTTTTCTTCTTCTCCTTCTTCTTTTCTTCTTCTTCTTCTTCTTCTTCTTCCTCTTTCTCCTTCTTCTTCTTCCTCTTTCTTCTTCTTCTTCTTCCTCTTCTTCTTCTCATCCTCCTCCTCCTCGTTCTCACCCCCTTCTTCTTCTCCTTCTTCTCCTCCTTTTTCTTCCTCCTCCTTATTCTTCTTTCTTTCTTCTCCCTTTTTCTTCTTCTTCTTCTTCTTCCCTTTTCTTCTTTCTTCTTCCTCGTTCTTTCTTCTTCTTTCTTCCTCCTTTTCTTCTTTCTCATCCTCCTCCTGCTCGTTCTCTCCCCCCCTTCTTCTTTCTTTCTTCTCCTCCTTTTTTTCTTTCCTTCTCCTTCTTCTTCTTCCTCTTCTTATCTCATCCTCCTCCTTCTTCTTCTGTTCTTCTCCCCCATTCTCCTTCTTCTTCTTTCTCTTCTCCTCCTTTTTCTTCTTCTCCTTCTTCTTCTTCCTCTTCTTCTTCTCATCCTCCTCCTCCTCGTTCTCACCCCCTTCTTCTTCTCTTTCTTCTCCTCCTTTTTCTTCTTCTCCTTCTTCTTCTTCCTTCTTCTTCTTCTTCTTCCTCTTTCTCCTTCTTCTTCTTCCTCTTCATCCTCCTCCCTTCTTCTTCTCTTTCTTCTCCTCCTTTTTCTTCTTCTCCTTCTTCTTCTTCCTCTTCTTCTTCTCATCCTCCTCCTGCTCGTTCTCACCCCCCTTCTTCTTCTCTTTCTTCTCCTCCTTTTTCTTCTTTCTTCCTTCTTCTTCTTCTTCCCTTCTTCTTCTCATCCTCCTCCTGCTCTTCTTTCTCTTCCCCCTTTTCTTCTTCTTCTTCTTCTTCTTCCTCTTCTTCTCATCCTTTTTCGTTCTCACCTTCTTCTTTCTTTCTTCCTTTTCTTCTCTCCTTCTTCTTCTTCCTCTTCTTCTTCTCATCCTCCTCCTCCTCGTTCTCAACCCCTTCTTCTTTCTTTTCTCCTTCTTCTTCTCCTTCTTCTTCTTCCTCTTCTTCTTTCCTCGTTTCTTCTTCTTCTCTTTCTTCTCCTCCTTTTCTTCTTCTTCTTCTTCTTCTTCTTCCTTTTTCTGGAATTCTTCCTCTTTTCTTCTTCTTCTTCTTCCTCTTCTTCTTCTCATCCTCCTCTTATCGTTCTCACCAGTTTAGTTTCTCTTTCTTTCTCCTCCTCTTCTCCTTCTTCTTCTTTCTCTTGTTCTTCTTCTTCTTCTTCTTCTTCTTCTTCTTCTTTCTCCTTCTTTTTTCTTCTTCTTCTTCTTCTTCTTCTTCTTCATCTTCTTCTTCTCATCCTCCTCTTCCTCATATGACCTTCTTCTTCTTTCTCCTCCTCATTTTTCTTCTCCTTCTTCTTCTTTCTTCTTCTTCTTCTTCTTCTTCTTTTCTTCTTCTCCTTCTTCTTTTCTTCTTCTTCTTCTTCTTCCTCTTCTTTTCCTCCTCCTTCTTCTTTTTTTTCCTTTTTTCTTCCTTCTTCTTTTTCTTCTCTTCTTTCTTTTCTTCTTTCTTCTTCTTCTTCCTCTTTCTCCTTCTTCTTCTTCTTTCTCCTTCTTCTTCTTTTCTTCTTCTTCTTCTTCTTTCTTTTTTCTTCTTTCTTCCAGTTGCTATCTCTGCTATACACTGTACTACCATCCATTTACAAAATTTCCTTAGATAGATTATCCGTTATTTTCCTCTCTGTCTCTCTTGCCTTCAATATTTCTTTGTGAATTTTCAATTTTCCAACAGAGCTTTACTCATTATGTGGGTTAGATATTGCAACTCTTTTTATGATACTAACTATAAATAAAATAATAGTCTAGCATCTGAAAAAAGAAATATATATCTTCTCCCTCAAAATGTCAACGCCTATACACAGGTTTGTCTCTCATTCCTACCAGAAGACACCAGCCATTTTTAGGCGAATCGTTTTGTCTGGGCAGCTTATCTACTTTAACATATTTCCACAAAAGAGATGTATAAGATTGGAATTGTCAATTAAAAATGAAAACGCAATGAACATTTTAAAGTCTAAACATTAGAAAAGTAAACGAAATTCATGGTCGCAACACTATGAAAGTTATAGAACGTGAATAAGTCCATATTAAGAAGTTGTAAGGGATCAAAAGATAACGCTAACTATTCGCCTGTGTAGTGGTTTCAAATTTTGACATTTGAATCAGAAGAAACTATTTCTAGTTGGGATGACTATTTCTGACAAATTCGTTAGGCTGCATTTTTTAACGCACCAAGCTTCTTGAATTATTCATCTACCAGAAGAAGATCTGAGAAAAAAATGATATAATGAAGTTTTTAAGTTAACATTAATGTCTGTAATAAAATCTGGAATCTATTTAAAATAAATAGATTAAGGATTTCAATTACCTATATTCAAAAACAAGTAGCTGAACACAATATATATATATATATATATATATATATATATATATATATATATAATTTTTTTTTATAAAAAAATTATAACATAAGAATGTTATAAAATCACTACAAAAATAGCCATTTTGTTTCAACACACTCTGTGTCTTATCAAGTGATGATGTTGATGGTGGTCTCTCCCGTCGTATTCGACGTATCAGGGTCAAGCACGACAATTCCTAGGAACCGACAGCCTGTACACCAGCACATATGATTTGATTATAGTGGTGAAGGTATTGTGCAGAAACAACCACACTTTTTGTAGGGTCGAATACGGAGACCTGGTGCACTACGTGTCACAAGATTCCCAAACGGCCTTCAGCAGGTTTTGTATTCAAAGTTTTCCTTCTCCTAGACTAGTTGTTATCCAAGACCATACATACCTACATGCATATATATATATATATATATATATATATATATATATATATATATATATTCAATCTGCTTGTCTGAATCATCTAAGAGCAAGATCTAAAAGGTCAGTCAATCTAACAGTGATCTCATCTTACAATCCATATGCCATATGTGGCACTAAACAAAATAAAATCACTAGCGGGTCTTAAATACCACTTAAGATTATCGCACAACCTTTCATAACTGAATCAATAAACTTTCAGATCCTCATACGTCGAAATCGACGGGAGAGTCCATTATATATATATATATATATATATATATATATATATATATATATATATATATATATGTATGTATGTATGTATGTATCGTATCTTCATTCAAACATGATTCCTTGAATAATATAAACATGTTGCGTCTATTTCTTTTCATACTAATGCTCTTCAGTTCTTTAATCATTTTCTTGATGTTAAGATGAAATTAAAAGGGAACATCAAAAAATTCATAGAAAGTACATTGAAAGAATAATTCATTTTACATCTAGTAATCTTTTTTATTTTCCTAAACTTTTTCTTATTGATTATTAAGTTGACATCGATTCGTTTGAGTTTTGTTCATAAATTAAACTCGTGACTGTTTTTAGATACCTACACAATTATCAGAGGTTATTCCAATTTAAATAATTTTCAAAGGTTATTCCAATTTAAATAATTTTAATCATAATTTTATCATCAATAATGATTTTTAAAGGGTAAAATATTTAATTGAACATTGAAGTCAATCAGAGGTGGCAGGCTGTTTCATCTTGGACGCAATTGTCAGCATGAAACAGCCTGTCGCCTCTGAGTGTTGACTTCAATGTTCACTTTTATACTTACACACGCTCTATCTCTGATATTGAGCACCTTATCCCATAAATATAGCACATCTTAAAAGTATATTTCTTCATATAAGTGATTCATTAAGAAAACACCTCAAAAATCCATCACGGTTATAATTTATTTCATGAATATTCTTATATTCATCCCTTCAGATCAAATATTTTTCAATTTTATATTGAATACTGTTTTATTAACACTATCACTATATATATATATATATATATATATATATATATATATATATATATATTGCATTATTTACATCTTTTTCGCCATATCTATCACGTTTCGGCCGTTGTACGCTCCGGCCTTCTTCAGGTGGTTGGAATGTCGAACCCTTTATTTCGCTCACTGGGGTAGACTGTTCTAATTCCATGTGCCATGTTTGATGGATGTCAGTTATCAGTTATCTCCTGCTAATTTCCCTCTGAAAGTTCTCCACTGCCTTAACCAGGTATTGAACTCACACTCTTTGGGTCCTGTCACTAGATCTAACCAAAGCCTTTATCCACTGTGTCATGTGTCCTCTGGGTATGAATTTCTCGGTATTATAAACCTAATGTCTTCAGCAACCATTTTTACCAGTGCTCATATTGCACTTTTGCTGTTATCATTCATGTTTTTACCAGAGTTCATATTGCAACTATGTCCTTGATATTTAGTAAGTTAAAGAAAAGGTTGGAAGAGTTTATAATTCTAACATGTTAGATTATTAAATCTACATCAGAGAATGAGATATGAAGCAAAAAGAAATTCTGTCTGCATTTCAGATTATTACATAGCAAACAACTATAATGCAACTACCAATATAATACAATTATTAGTGGTTTATCACAAAATAATGTACATCACTCTCCGCAAGGAAAAGGTCAATATAAGTTATTTTTTACATAAAATCAACCCGGATTAAATAAAATTATTTCCGCCCAGGAGATTGTATCGTCGTTATAAAATATTTAATTAAGAAATAATATTTAATTAACTTAATATTAACGTTACTTATAAGCACATTATGTATTCTTTGGCAGTTTGGTCCAGCTCTGGGTAGATGTTATACACATGGCATAAAGTTAGATAAATATCCATCCCAGATGTAGACTACACAATCCTGTATAAGAAACTGACAACATCCTGTTCTTGATAATGACTGAAAATGTCTAATGTCTTTGAACAATAACATAACATAGCATAAACGTCGGTCAGAATTTTAATCCCGACATATTATTCGATTATTAGAACAATTATTATACAAAATATTAATGTTATTGTTTCTATTCTTGTCGTTGTTAACTGAGACAAAAAACAGCTAATATGGAAATCCAACAACTGATTAGAAAATCTTTTATTAATAAGCGTTTGTTTTACGTTACTTAATTCTTTAAGAAAAGTGTGCGAGAGGATGAATTCTCGTGCACTGCCTTGAGGAAATTTTTATAATATCTATTTTATATCTAAGAGGGCATACACTAAAGAAATTAAGATGGCAACATATTATTCGATGATTAGAAAAATGCAATAAAAATAAAATAGACACACCTTGTTCGTTGAATTTAGCCATAGCGTTTGGACACACTAGCAAACACACGCACTCAAATATGTGTGTTTATGTTGAAACAATAAAATCCTATTTGCCTTAAGTTTGTAGTTCGATGGAAAAGAATAGCAGGCGACGCAGAATGATTGAAAGACAATCAAAGATTTAGAAACATTTTCAAAAAATTCATATACCAAATGTTAATATGATTTCTAAATTTGAAATATTATTATGGATTACTTGTAATTGCAATTTGGAGAAGAGAGTTATCAATGATGTTCTGACTTCGACTCCGCAGTTATCTCCCTTTAACACCACTCTCTGTCCTTTTTTTTATTTTTAAATGTACTTTTTATGACATAAAATTTCGTGAGGCGCGAGAAAATTTTCATTCCGAAAATGCGGGCCAGAGAAAAAAGTTTGGGAACTACTGCCTTAAGCCGTTTTCTGATATGCATATGGATGTAGATAAAAGTATTTTGCTGAAGATTTACTAACTATTGAGTCAATGAGATCTCATCTCGTATGAAAGGAAAGTTATAAAAGACGTGTTAGTTTTGAAATAATTGAAACAATTTTGCATTAAGGATTTCTTTGATATGTTTACAAAAACATTTAAGTATTCAGCATTTGTCTAGTGAAGGAAAAATATCTTAGATTAATTCAAATAAAGCAGACCAGATTGAAACAACTGAAAACATTTTGCGTTGAGCAACTCTGTGATATGGTTAAATTGCCGAAGAAAACATTTTCGGAGCCTTTTGGCAGAGTTTTTCAAAGTATTTAATCAAAAAGAATATCTAAAAGCAACTGCAATAAAAGCAGATACCTGATCGCATCCATAGAAACAAACTGACATAAAGCAAATGTCTAATATAGACACGGATGTGCATTAATCTGTTTTTGATGACTTTAGCGACGATTCCATCAGTGCTGAACTAAGACAATGATATCATCTCTTAAATCGTCTGGAAACAGATATGTTGGAAATGTAATGATTATCGGCTCGGAACAATAAATTCGGCGAGTCGAGTTCGAATTCCAGTCGGGTTCCTTACCTTCACTTTCGAGTAAATATACCACAGATATGATTTAAATAGTAGGGCAGACTGGACTATTTAGCCTTGGTTGACACTCGGTCTAGGAGAACTTAGCGGCATATCAACACATCCGTGGGTTATTTAATGCCAAAATCTAAATATTTTGGCTTCAACTGAATATATTTGTACGTATGTTTTTTCTAGATATATAGTTTATTGATCATAAAATGAATTATTGGTAATTTTATTATAAAAATGTATTTTATATTTTATTAGTGTTGCATTGTCATTTTGTTATGGAAATATATTGTTGGTCTATTAATTGTAAAAAATGAACTGATTTTTGTTTCTGAGTTCACTATTTGTCCATAGCTGAGATCAGAACAGGTGCTACCAACCCGGGTCATAGTCGACCTGAGAAGAACAGCAAGTTGTTCCAGGCACCTCAAAACCACCAATCTGCCGATCAGAGGCCTTGCTGCAGGTTGTAGTTTATCGTCATACCCAGGAGGCTGATAATTTTGAATTAAATATCAAGAATTTCACTATCATTTTTTTGTTTCTGTTTTTTTAATTTTTGTGGTCTTCCGGTTGTTTTTACACTTACATCACTTCCGGTTGTAGCAAACGTCTTTTCGATGGATTCAACGCCGTTTGCGATCTCTCGTTGACTCGTTCAGTATAAATTTGAGCCATGATTTTAGCGTCAAAAAACAAGTTAATGTCCAACTACAATGCATTGCCATGGCAACTTACACGCATGTTAATAAGATGTAACAATTGCATGTTATATATCCCTCATCTCAGGTCTGTCACTGGCCCAATAATTATGCATGGTCTTTTTTCAGGTTCAACTTTCTTAAAGCGATGTATCTGCTTTTACACGGCTTTACAAAAACGCACGGACTTATTTTCCAATTCTCAAGGTCCTCAGACACGATTGATAAAACATATTGCTAAAGAACCTTCATCATAAAATAATGATGAAGTTGGCCCCCAATCTTATCCAGCCCAATATATATATATATATATATATATATATATATATATATATATATATATGTGTGTGTGTGTGTGTGTGTGTGTGTGTGTGTGTGTGTGTGTTTTGTGTGTGCGTGTGTGTGTTTGTGTGTGTGTGTTTTTGGGTATGTGTATTAAGGAAAAGACAATAGGAAAACTGATGTTTTAGCCGACGCGTTTCGTCCAATGTGAACTTTTTCATGACAAAAGACGAAATGAATTCATTGAAACAAAGTATCTATAAACAACAAACAAAATGCCGTTAGCATCTAGAAGAATTCAGAAACTCTATTGTATTAGTAATATTGTAATATGGTCAACTAAAAAATTACTTCAATCACTTTATGTTTAAAGAGAATATTTTCACGTGTAGAAATAATATTTGTATTGTTGTATTGACGGATTCAACTGTTTTCTTTTGATTTCTTGATATATTTGTTGTGTACGGTGGCTTGGAAGAGTAGTGATTCTGTTAGTAAAGGTGATATTTGAAAAAATCGAGGCGTAGATTAATATTTGGATAATATTCAATGGCAGCACTCAGAGGATTTTCCTTCCGAGTGAATTATTTTCTTTTTTGGGGTATAGCATTGTGATTGAATGTATTTCTATGTATAGCCAATGCATTTGTTAAATTGTTGTGAAGTCTCTTTTGTGCTCATAGATGCGTTTATTTTAATTACTGCATGTTTCTTCATTGTATTGTTAACACAACAATACAAACATTATTTCTACACGTGAAAATATTCTCTTCAAAAAATTATCTTCCAACATAAAGTAATTTATCTTCCAACGTAAAGTAATTAACGTAACTTTTCAGTTGACCATATCAATAAACAATTATGAAATATCAACTTAAAAAAAGAGCTTAAGTGTCAAAAGAGATGTCAAAAAATGAAATAAGATATTGCAATGATATTGAATGGAGCCAATCCTTGTTTGAAAATTACAAAACCTTTGAAAATAACTAAGTAGATTCGCTGAAATCTCTCCAGACGAACAATAATTCGGCCAGACTCTTCTTATACTATGTCCGTAAACAAAATCTCTTCTTCATAATAAAATCACAGTCATACAATTAACAGAAATACTATCTCAGTCATTTTCAATTAAATCTATATTAGCCAGAGATTTCTTTTCGAAAGACGCACCTATATACATTGAAGACAAATATTATTCATGAATGTAAATTCTCTTTAAGGAACTGGGTTCCTGTTCGAAACAAATTCATGTAAAATTATATTGGAGAGACAACTACATGCTTATCAATACTACTCATGTTACATCTCTCTGACGACAGCTCTATTAGGACAAATTTAAACACACACCGTAGCCTACATAATTCAAACTACAACATAGTAATAGAAAATACGTTCACAAAAACTGGTTAATAGAAAAATTAATAATACAAAAGTAAAAGTCGACACTAAATGATATCAACTATGCACAGGTCAATAATGTTCTGACCATGTTTGGAAAATAAAAATATTTATATCATTAAGTTTAAGGCTTAAAATGTAGAATGTGTTCGTTGTGGGTAGGTGTACGATCGGATATCGGTCTTCCTCGATCCATAGTTTGAGATGCCATGAATCTTGTCTCACCAAGCAGCAAAGGGTAGATGATTCTGCTGCCTTTGGTCTGAAAACGCAATCTGATACAGCCGTGCAGGGACGAGTTTATTACCATTCACGCGACCGTGTGTAAAAATCATATCTTCCTGCTCATAATATAAACATATTGTCATTGTTAAACGGACCACAACTCTTAACTCACTGCTACACACGGTAATAGTTAAAGACGGAGTAGCCACAAATGTACACGAATGACAAATGTAAACTAGTCTACATAGCAACACAATGCCATCTACTGTAAACTTTCATGTTTATATGGATTTTTTTATTTCTTTTGATGTGAGGAACCCCCAAAGTATAATGCTTCACAAAATAAAGGAAGCCCTAAGTTAATATTAAACAATTTATTTTTCCAGTTAATAAACAAATCTTAAACTCCATATATATAACAAAAATTATTTAACGAATCACTTTCAAAGATTTTCAATAAAATAGAATAAAATTATTAATTTAAGATGTGCAAAAGTGAACCCTTACATTTAATATTTGGTGACACCTTTTTTGAGGTCACGTAGTCGGCCAGTTTTATTCTAAACTTTCCAGAAGTGTCTGGCAGTTAGGGTTAGGGTTAAATTTTTACCGTCTTTCGAAGCAAAACTTCCACAATTGTTCGATATTACCTGGATACTGGCTACTTTAACTTTAAATTTTCATTTGGATTTAGATCAGGATTCTGACTCGGCCATTTCAAGACATAAAATTTAATTTTTGGAAATCATTCTTTTCTGGATTTTATTTGATGCTTCAAATCATTGTCCTGCTAACAGATCCTCTACCCTGACATAAATCCAACTTTCAATCACCAACTTTGAGTCTCTAAGTCTTTGTATATTCTCAGCATTGGAAGCTCTCCTGGCTGCCATTTGATCTGGGTTTTCATTTGCAAGGGACTTTCTTTTCCTTGCTGCAGCTTTGACTCTTTTGATTGCAATCTCCTCCTCTATTGGCGGAGATTTCTTTTTGGTAGGCATACTGCTGCATTATGCAATAGGCATCAATAAACTACAGAAGGACTCAAAATTGATCGCTGCATTTAAGTATTGCATTAATATTTAATAAGTTAAAAAGTTCAACGATAATTCTTCAGCCGCCACTTCATTTAAAGAACATTTAACATGATTTAGTCCTTACTTTCCATACAAACAATTATTTTTTATTTCATGGGTGACTTTCGTTGGATTTCGCAATTAATATCGATTATTCCTAAATTTATTTCCAAGTTATAAAGATTGTTATCGTACAAAAATTCGTCGCAAAAAATGACAATAAAATATTGCCGAAAATAATCGCAGGTATGAAAACTTGTGAATCAAATATTCCAGGATTGTGGGTACGGATCCAGCCTGGAATGTTTTTAATTTGCTCACGGAGTTGGCTTGATTCCAGAATGGTATTATATGTTGGGCTACGGCCTCTAGCAGTAAAGTTGAAAAAGTGTGACACACTGCGACACTGATATTCGCGCATATATATATATATATATATATATATATATATATAGATAGATAGATAGATAGATAGATAGGCAGCATATTTTCACTCAAGCATGTTTGGTGAAATAATTTAAACGTATTAAGTGTATTTGTTAGAGTTTTAATCTTATCAAGTCCACGAATTAAATTCTTGGTGGCTCTAGATAAATTATTTGAAAGAAAATTTACGACACCAAGAAATTATTTCGTGGACTTGAAAGGATTGGAACTAAAAACAATATGCATAATACGTCAAAATTATTTAAACAACTATGGATTGATATATATATATATATATATATGTGTGTGTGTGTGTGTGTGTGTGTGTGTGTGTGTGTGTGTGTGTGTGTGAAAATATATAGAAAATAGGAAAGAACTCGTTAGGTAAATAATCCAAAGTTCTTTAGTATTTGTGTTATTATTTGTTAAAAAACAGTGCTCGATACAAAAGTAGATTTTTAAAAAATTTATTTAAAAATATGATTCCATCGCTACATAAGAGTTCTCATATTTCAAAACAAGAGCTAAAAACTTCAATATAATTATTTGAATTAAATTGAACTAAAGTACCAAGCTCTGTTCCAACTTCAAGCGAATTTTTTTTTTTGAATAAATAATACTTGAAATTTACGCGTTTTATAAACATACTCATTATTAAAATTAAAATTACTATGGTACTTTAATTCAATTTAATTCAAATAATTATATTGAAGTTTTCGGCTCTTGTTTTGAAACATGAGAACTCTTATGTAGCGATGGAATCATATTTTTTTCATGTTTGTAACTCTTTCTTTTTTAAAACCTTTTTTTCCCTCGAGAGTGATTTGATTATTAGCAAATCAAAAATTCGAGGGTTTTTCGAAACAAGTCTAGTTATCTAATTATATATATATACATACATATATATATATATATATATATATATATATATATATATATAAGTATTCAACTAATTTTAATGTGATTTCAGAATCGTATTTTTATTATATATATAAAACATGCATACAAGAATCTTATTTTGTATGCAATTTAAGAACATATATATATATATATATATATATATATATATATATATATATATATATATATATATATACACAGTGTAACCCGGATATAAGAGAGTTGTCGGGACCGGAGAAGTCTCTTATATCCGGGTTTCTCTTATATCCGGTTTGGTCTATTTTATATACATTAACACAGGCTCTAATTTGGGACCAGAGAAAATCTCTTATATCCGGGTTTCTATTATATCCGGTTAATTATATATATATATATATATATATATATATATATATATATATACGTACTTACGTGTGAATGCCTACGTGTGTGGTGGGCTCGTTGATGCATAGATAAATAGAAAATCCTACATTTAAATGGAAACATATACATGAATGGGGTATTAAATTCCCTATTTAAAATTGTTAACAACTTTATTTATTATTTGTCGATTTTCATAGTAGATGTTTTATTTTGTACGGTATAATTGTAGAAGTAAAATACAGTGTTAAAATTTTACCTTTTACACATTTTCTTTCAATTTGGATGTTGAAGAATGGCCGCTTTCTATCACAGTACCCGTATTCATCAGCTTGGAATGATCATTTCTAAGGTATCTACTGAAGAACGATGTCCATGTACACTGCGCTACCATTTTTACTGCCACACTTCGTAACGGCTGCTAGCGGATCACGCCCATGCTGTGTTAAGTGTATTGCGATTACGGTCTACATTTCTCACTCTTAAATAAAAACAAAATTTAGCAATTAAATTCTACTACTTAAGGGATCAGATTATATTTTGTTTCCTGCAAATGTGTTTATGTTAAAAGTTATAAGTTATCTTCAATTGGCAATTTCTTTTCACTTACCCTGTATATTTATTAAATACGGATAATTTTCATGGACCAAATGTCTACATCTTCGACAATGATACATGGCCGAGATAATATATATCATAATTTTCATATCCTTTGCAATAAATAAACGGCGTTTTCTGTTTTCTTTTTTCTATTCATGGAATAAAAACGGATCTATAGATTTATGCGTTTACTTTTTACAGATAAACATACTTGTACATATTTAAATATGGAATTTATCTGCATATAAAGATACATATTTATATAATCTATACGTGGGTATATAAAAGATCTTATTTATGAGAATAAATTGGAAATAAATGCTTGAATGATTAATTACATTAAATGGTTGAAATGAAGTTGACAATTACACAAATTCCTGGAAAATGTTTCAACGTGAATCTCTTGTTAGAATTTCTCGACTGGAAAGCTTTGGTGCCTTTGTTTCCCTCACGTGAATGTTTGTGTATTCACACATTTTATTCATCTCAAACAATGGTTGTCGGCTGGAGTGATCCTCTCTAAGTGTGCGCATGCGCGATGGTCTATGTGTCGATGTTATGGCAGCTGTATACGTTTGTGACTATGCTTGCTGACGTAGCCTCTTTGTTGGATAGCAATACAACAGTTATAAACTTGTTCCATTGCCTCCACTGTTATTCTTGCTGACAATATAAAATTTAAAATAACACTGCAATAAATAAAGGTCTTACATTAAAAAGAAAATAGTAAAATTCTACTTACATTTCCTTTCAAAAACGCATGGTTTTTAAAGGTTGTGTGTTAGTGTATATTGTAGATGTGTGCGTGCGCGTTCATATGCCATAAATTAAGAAGTATACAAAAATTTCAGTTTCAACTACGAGCTGTTTATTCTCATTTTTATATAAACTGTTGTGAAACTAAGTTCTCAATGTCTCTTGGGATTGGCAGCAGAAGCATTTTTTATAATGGTCGAACTGAAATCAGCCTTGAATTACATTCAGAGACTTTCTCGCCAACGTCTGCTCAAGAACGGAAACAATGGTTTCGGATATTCGAGACAAGTTTAGTGGCCCTTCTTTACTAGAATCTGGACAAGCTGAGATTCTTGGTCAAGTTCATTTCACCTCGAATTTATGAGACGATTTCAGAACGTATGGATGTTATTGGTTTAGTGAAGTCGCAATATTTCAAACCTATTAACGAGTATTTTTCTCATCGCCACCTTCCAACACGACTTCAGAAGGTTGGCGAGTCTCTAGACGAATATTTTCTGGTATTGTAACAATTACAACTTCCAGGCATCAAAGCAACTCATTATTGTGATGAATCATTCCAGGATGCGATTATTAGTGTCTTGCAATCATCTTTGAGATAGCAGCATTTATTAGAAAATAGATCCTATGGGTTTGGACACCATGTTCGACCAAGCGTAGGCTTTGGATTCAGCTCAAAGGAATTGTGAGCTGTACATTACTACCAAAACTTGGGCCGCAGATGCTTCGACTCTTGACCAGAATATTAATGAAAATGTTACCTCAGTACCTGTTCCTCTTACGGCTGTAGCGGGAGCCAAGTGTGACTTTTGTAGTTTTTCACGGCATCCACGCTCAACAATATGTCTTCGATATCGGAAGGAGGGATGCTTAGCTACAGTCTGTCGCACTAAATTGTCAAAGACAGCCGGGATTTCTACAGATCCAAACGTATACAGAGTACGAGGTATAAATTGTCGCCTAAATGACGCAAAAATGAAAATAACACGGACATCTCATTTTAAGAGATATACAGGGTGCGATGGATAAATTGTCATCGAAATGACATAAAAATGAAAATAACACTGGCATCTTATTTTAACATATATACAGGGTGCGATGGATAAATTGTCATCGAAATGACACAAAAATTAAAACAACACTGGCATCTTCTTTTAACATATATACAGGGTGCGATGGATAAATTGTCATCGAAATGACACAAAAATTAAAACAACACTGGCATCTTCTTTTAACATATATACAGGGTGCGATGGATAAATTGTCATCGAAATGACACAAAAATTAAAACAACACTGGCATCTTCTTTTAACATATATACAGGGTACGATGGATAAATTGTCATCGAAATGACACAAAAGTGAAAATAACACTGGCATCTTATTTTAACAGATATATTTACCAAAATTACACAAAAATATCTTGAAATACTAAAGAAAAAATTTATTCAATAAAATCGCCATTGGCACCAACTACGACCTCCAGACGACTTCGGATGTTCTGCAACTCTTCTGGGCGATCTCGTTGTATTAGCTATTGAATGCTGCCATATTCTTTGCATTCAGTTCATCTTTGGTATTACAAGGAGTTTACTTGGTCTATAATTCAACTGCGCCCTACACATAATAATCAAGGGGGTTGCAAGCCTGAGGCGTTAGGTCGTCAGATGTAAGTGGCGGTGATGTGATCGCAGAAATTGTTTGAAAGCCATGACTGGGTTCTCCTGTTGGCTGATCCTAGGGTATTCCAGCAGCCACCCTCTTGACCCAGAGAAGCACTACCTTCTCAAAGCCCTTGATGTAGGCCTCCTTGTTGTGTCTAAATCCCTCACCAACGAATTCAATTCGGAAGCTCTTTTTTATCAGAACGATCAAAGTAAGTTTTCCGAACTGCCCTACCTTCGTAATCAATATTAGACTCATCGAAATGTTTCCGAACCCTCGTCACTGTCTTCCATTTTACACCTAGACACTTTGAATTGTTCGTATTAGAGCTTCCGGTGCGAATGCCAAGCGGTACAGCATGCCGTTTCCAAATTTCTGCGTCATGGTGCTCTTTCTTCTCAGAAGACAACGTCCAACAAACCCTACTATACTGCGCAGTCGACAAATTGAAAAACAAATAACGAGCATACGCGGAATTAAAACTATATAATGGCGATGATTTTTTCATCGTACCCTGGAATTTTATGAAGATTTAATGACAAAGCGGGTGTGAATTATTATGGACTCAATCATATTTGTGTCTAATGACAAGGCTGGTCAACAAAGCGCTGATTAATACAAGCATTTATTCAATCTTTATCAAACTCATCAAACTATTTGTCTTATACAAATTATAAAAATGAACGAAGTCACTTCCCCACTGCCGTAACCTCATTTCCCGTGCTTTTTCTTCCACGGTAATTGTTCTGAAGAAGTTTCCTATTTGATAGCTGAAATTGATGTATTTGAGCGCAGTATATGATTGGCGGTAAGGTTTCATCATTTTACACTAGATGGAACCGTAAGTTCTATGCTAACAGTTTCTTCTATCTTAATTTTCTCTTATGAAACTGTCTTCCAGATTCTTGCTTTCCATTCAAATTTGATCATCAAAAATCTAAATCCAGTATCAGTCGTTATCTTCTGTCTTCTTAATTCTTGTTTTTTTTTTTTTTGTTTTCTCTCATAAATAGTATTTTTTTTCTCTTACTATCTAACCACTCTGTAACCGCTTGCGTCTTATTAGCTTTCTGGGAGTGAAATGATTAAAAAAAAACACTAACATATTTTGAACAGATGCAGAAAACAATTATCTACTTTAATACGAGGTCCACTGAGAATCATGTGATAGCCCGGTGATGGCGATCGCCAGTTCAATTTTTATCGGTCGCCATTTTCCATCTTTTTTAAACGGTTTCAAGAATCAGCCTATACTCTGTCATTTTCTCTCACATTAGATCCTGAAAAGATAGCATTCCAGCCTTTTTTGTGATGAAAGACAGCATATATAATATATATGGAGATATATATATATATGGATACTCCACTAGGTCCATCGAACGGTATCGCCATTTTAAAACCTATATTTTTTAATCCTGTTCATCTTTTATGTTTAGGAAAACTCCATTTTTAAATTCACAGGCGAACTCCCAAAAAATACCATTTCTGTCATTTCTCTCACATTTTCAGAAAAAATATAAAATAGCCTAAAAAACTTAATCCTGTAATAAAATTAGTCGAACAATATAAATACTATCAAAATATCCATAATAAAAACAAAAAAAAGACTGGCTATAAAACTATTAACCATTTTTCTATAGGAATCAACCTGCAATTGGTAATTTCTGAGAGTGTCTGTCGCATAATAACCCTAGCAACCTCTTCACGCCGTCTTACATACCATCTTAATGACATCGGCGCCATAAATTTTGCTTGTAGATATTCAAATCCACATTTTTATGAAAAGAAGAAACAATGGTTAAAGTAATACTGGAAGAAAAACATCTTAAATCTAATAAATACCAACACAATTGTATATTTTTATGGAGCGGGTGACGTAATCCAGAGGATAACGACATAAAGCTGGAAAACAAGTTTATAGCCAGCTTAGATAACAAATCGTTATACATAAATACACTCATTACAAAATGTCTTAACATATTAAGAAACAACCTCAAAAGCTTCAAAGAAAACTTCCTCAACCGCGGTCCATAATATCAATTTAAACTATATATTTAGTGGAAACATCTTTGTTTTTAAACAGTTTAAATCCATATCTATCGGTCGATATATTTGAGAGAAAAAGAAAATGTCGGTTTGAGCAAGATTCACAGCTGCGCACTCGTGTTAATGCCAGCGTGCTTTTAGAAGACTCGACCATTAGATTTTAGTTTTTTATGAAATATTTGGTTATTTTTATGAAATGAGTTCGCAGAGAACTTCTTTTTCATAAAATAAATACATTTGTAGGTAAAGATGTTATTTTTATGAACGAATTTGTCTTTTTTTTTTAATGAAAAGTGACTCCATTTCTAAAAGAAATAGCGTTTGTATGAACGATTTATGTTTCAGAAAAATGTCGTTGTAACTTTCTGTTTAGTTTTGGACTACGGAAGAAAATGGACTCAGTGGAACAAGCATTATGTTTCCTTGTTCTAAACCTGTGTACTGATGAACTAAAGTATTGAACTCAGTTGAACATTTGCCATGGAAATATCGGTATGGTAGAGATAGGCTTGCTATATTTCATCGTTTTATAAAGTCTTACGGAAAATTAGCGGTGCACAAAGTTTAAAAAGAAAGAAAAAAAGACAATTCACCGTCTAGAAGACGCCAAGTTTACCACTCTTTAGAGAACGGTTTCTTAGTTGGAACAAATACACGAATTTAGAAAGATACCCAACAGCAAGAAACGACAAAACGCCAATATACCAGTTAAGAATATTTAATTATAACTGGACAATACATGAAAACATTTAGGCAAGCTAATGCATGGAAAGATGTATGCTATACATTTCTGAGTGGAAAGATGCATGCGTTATTAGTGAGGGTAAAGGTTGAAATAAAAATTTAGCTTCAATTCCTCTATGAAATAAAATAAGATTTTCTGTTTTCCCTTTTCTCTGTATTTCTCTTATATTTCTCTTTGCCTCTTTGCCTTCAAATCGCGATGTCCTTTCATCTATTCTTCTTTCTTCAATATCGCCTTCGTTACTCGGTTGAGGAGGTTCAGCGCTATAAAAGTCGTACATTCCATTATGAAGATTCGGCGCTGTATAAGTCATATATTTATCTGTGCAGAATTCATCGTTCGGATCCATCGTCCAGTTGAATATATCACTAAGACATTTCTTAAGTGACAATCACTTTTGCGCCATTCACCTACGGCTTTAAGAAGTTTTGAGTTGAGTTGAATTGGAGATCGTCTATTATTGAGTGATATCTCTTGCTTGACTGTAACAAGCTAAAAAGGGATTATTCGCACAAGATTCGTTCCGCCTGATTCTGTGTTTGGAGTTAATGTGAGTTGGGGACGGCATTCCTCCTCTTCAGTTCTGACAATCAATTCACATGAGTATTTAATAGATAATCCGTCTCCTTAGAATTTCATTAACCCAACTGTTTTCTGTTGATCTTTTCCCGCTCAATCGTTCGTATTTGAACACGTGATTCGTGTATGAGAATCTCTTTTTAGCTTCAGCTCCCACCCGTTTTTGTGGTCGTCATTCCCTTTTGACCTAATTGTCTTTGCATTCAGCGACTGCTATTATAAATCCAAAGAGAGATCGGGAGTTCACGTTATATTATTAGAGTGATTGGAAAGAGAGATGGATCGTTATATGTAGATTGTGTGTGGGTATGGGTTGAGAGTTGCGGAAAGCCATAATAAAAAAAAGAAAGTCATAATAAAAACAGCGTAAATGGTTTTGAAGTTATTAGATTGAGAAGTGAATATAGAACAGTATCACCCTAGATATGGCCGCACTACTCCGTTTTTGGTCCAATCTAACCCTTGTATAGATAAAATAGGCCAGAAAGAGTCAAATATAGAACGAGCCGATCATGTTTCCAGCATCTTTCGCTGTGATTCGTATATATGAATGCTACCTAATTTTTGGCGTGAACTACACTCATCACGCATTTAAAATACGGTGCCTGATTGTGACGGCAAATTGAGTAAAACTTAAGAGAATCTCTCTATATAGCTGAAATGAGGTATAACGTACACTATTTACATTATTCGGACTATTGTCCTCAGCTATGTTGCCATATTTATGACAACGTTTCGGCCGTTGTACGCCCCGGCCTTCTTTAAGTGGTTGGAATGTCGAACTGAACCTTTTATTTTGCTCGCTGGGGTAGACTGTTCTAGTTCCACGTACCATGTCTAATAGATGTCAGTTATCAGTTATCTCCTGTTAATTCCTTTCTTCACCGCCTTAACCAAGTATTGAACTCACACTCTTTGGATCTAACTAACGCCTTTATCCACTGGGCCATATGTCTTTGGGGAAATAAAGAATTCAGTTCGACATTCCAACCACCCGAAGAAGGCCGGGGCGTACAACGGCCGAAACGTTGTGATCAATATGGCAACAAAGATGAGGACATAAATCCGAATAATGTAAATAGTTGACAAGAGAATTGTTTTCTTAGTGTTGATTTTGCAACGTGGATTTTGCAGATAGCTGGTGTCACTGCAAAAAGAATTTTTGACAGTCCCAGAAGCGTCTTCAGCTGTTATAGGATGAAGGATTGAGAAATGTTGCACTTCATTATGTCTTTCTCAAATTTATACAAATATCTTTATTACTACAAACGTTATTTTTCATGGGTACACATATCTAAGATTCTATACTTAATTTTTTTTTTTTTATTTACATAAACAGTGAAATTACCAACAACCGGCTTAAAGATTGTGTCTCCGACAAGAATTGACCCTGTATTCCTTTTTCCACAAGTGAAACCGTTTTTATAGTCAAAATGTGCCTTTACCATTTCGGCCACGGAGGCTGCGTTGATAGATCAACTTTTCTATTACCTATTTAAGGAATGCATACATTTTTCTCCTTGGAAGTTCTCCTCTAGCACCAGTTCCCTACTCAAAACGTAAATAACAATCATTTTTTAATGATTTTTTTTGTTTTTTCTTTATCGAGGATTATCTGTTTATTATTATAAACGTTTCAATGTTTAAAAAAATAGAGACAGCAACTCAAAATATGTGTGTCCACTAAAAATAACGTTTATTAATAGATGTATAATGCTGGATACAAAATCCATTCAAAACTCACTGTTGTTTTCAAATATCTCTGTGAATAATGGTAAAATGATACAGGCATTTTGGAAGGAATGTTTTGTAAGCAAAAAAGCTATTTTCACTTGTTATTTTCTCACGATGAAGCAACAACATAAAAAAAAACATTAACTTGTATTTACTAGGTACAAGTAAAATGGATGCTTTTATCGAAATGAAAACAAAAAATAGCTAAACTCTGTTTTAGAATATTTGCCAAAAATCAGTGAATTATCAGATTCAAACTAAATGTTTACTACTTATTAATAGATAAATTGTCTACTGAGTAAATTATTTTATTAGAAAACTTTGTTTAAATATTTGTAAGCTCTGTCTCACCACCTTTGTTTAATATGGCCTCTCTGCTTTTTTAATTGGGGTGGGGCAATTTTTTATACTTGCATAAAGAAAAATCGAGGAAGATCTTATTTCAGTAAAAAAAAATGTAATATCAAGTATGAACATAGGGAAAATTTGTTCCGATTTTTTTTTCTGATAGTTGTTGCTTGCATAATCACTATTTACACTGTTTATATTTGGATTATTGTCCTCATCTTTGTTGTTGCTATCACAACTTTTCGGACGTTTTGCTCGCCGGCCTCCCTCAGATTCAATCTTTGGGTCGGGAAGTATGTACTTGCAACCATTGGAAACAGGAGATCAATAAGCGAACAGTACTAAATAAAAATAATATCTAGACGATATCCTTAGACATGAGCAAGGGAAAGATAACAGCTTATCCCCGCAGATTATGTAAAGGGTTCAGTTCAGCATCATTGTAGTTTATCCAAATCGATATACAACTGAGGAAGGCCGGATGGCACGACCGAAACGTTGTGATAACAAAAAAGATGAGGAGAAACGTCTGAATATAAATAGTGTAAATAATTCTAACTCCTCATGACAGAAATTCTGCCCAAAATTAATAAAACAGTTTATTTTTTCAGATTCGACAGAAAAAAAAATCTAGACTTCATATTTTTTTTAATTACTTGCAATTTTTTAATGCGATTTTTAAATTTATCTCTTTGCTGTTCATAAGATTTTTTATTAAATTAATTAAAGACATGTTTGAAGAACCGAAAACTGTAAAGGTTACTACCATCTTTGATTGGGAACTTTTTTTTAAAGTATTTTAATTTTTTTTTTTTTTTTTTAACATTTTAACAACGGTTAGATTATTTCTGATATGGTTGTACAAAAAGGAAATAAATCTGAATTATTTTATTTGACTGTTATTCTATATTGGAAAACCAATATAAGATATAATAATTCAATTACACTTAAATTCAGAATAATTAAGCAAAAAAATATTGGGTGCAATTAAATATTGTACGACATCAAAATGGTAATAAAAATTAAAAAAAAGCAATATATTAAACTCAAAAGTATGAATGAAATAATAAAAGTAAATTACTTCTAAAGTATTATAAAAATAAAAGTATTCATTCTAAGTTTCATAAAATCATATAGAATAAAAAATATATCTATATCCCTGAGATGTGGTATTATGTTTACTTACATTATTTACATTATTCTGGAATGTTATCCTCATCTTCATTGCCATATTCACAACATTCCGGCCTCTATATCTCTGAGATGAGGTATTATGATTACTTACATTATTTACATTATTCTGGACTGTTATCCTCATCTTCATTGCCATATTCACAACGTTTCGGCCGCTGTACGCTCCGGTCTTCATCAGGTTATTGGAATTTCCAACGGACCCTTTATTTCGTCCACCGGGGTAAATGGTTCTAGTTCCATGTGCTTTGTGACAGTTTAAACAAATGAATTTTTGTGACAGTTTTAACAAATGAATGTTTATAACAGTTTATGCAAATAAATGTTTGTGACAGTTTAGACAAATAAATGTTTGTGACAGTTTAGACAAATAAATGTTTGTGACAGTTCAAACAAATTAATGTCACAGTAAAAAACAAAAAAAAAACAAAGCAAAAGTACTTTGTTTTTTCTGTTTGTTTTTTTTTAGTTTTTTTTTACTGAAAACAAATAGTTTGAAATATTTCTGTATAAAAGGAAAGGATGTGTATACGAAATATTAAACTTTCTTCTGATAGAAGTCAAGTTGTTCTTACAAACTCTTTATTTCAAACCCACCTTAGCCTGTTGTTACCGGAGTTACCCTCAGCAACTACATATTTGTTGGTGGTCTGTTTGTTGCGTAACTTCATGTGCTAAACATTTCATTATTTCTTATATCCCATATTGGATTTCTCGTTGTTCTTTCGGTCTTTGTTTCAATGGCAACTTACGCCTTTTCATTCATTCACGGTGAAGATTCTACATACAAGTGTGCTTGTGGTATCAATTTTCCAAAATAGGATACGCCAACCGCTTCTGAAAATCAATATTCAGAATTTCGAGTTTTATCTGGAACTGAATCACCACTCACAATACAAGAGACAATCTCACTATGAATTCAGCAACATAAGTGGATATATCATTTAAACCAAGCATCCTTTACAAATGTGAGGGGGGGATGTTGAAAACTTTTCCGTCTGACCCACTTTCTAAAATCAATGTTTCAAACATCTCTGAATTTAGGAAGTGAATCAAATCGAGATATTTCAGCGCGCACTCGAGCTTGTAAAATCCGTAAAATGAATTCAGTATAAATAGAAAGGGGTGTATGATGAGGACGTGTCTTCTCAACGTGTATAAGCGTTGTCACTTTGAGGAAGAGGTTATAAATATCTTTATCAAATGCAAGGCTATTTTTTTCTTTCTCTAGAACCTAACAAAATTACCATCTAAATTCGGATGCATACAGCACATAGAAAAATAAGACTGGAATAGCAAAAAATGGTGCTGATTCGTCAAAGACAATGAAACAAGACATGCAGTATTTATGCTGACAACAATATCAGAAAGAGTAATACAAACGCAGAAGGATCTATACCTATGATTTATTGATTATGCAAACGCGTTTCATAACGTTTTTTTTTTCATTTTACAAAGATGTGCACCCTATACAAGGCCCAAAAGCCACTCGAGGTAGAGGGAAAGTAGGAGACACCGGTCAATCAAAGTATAATGACACCAAGACGCAAGGGGCCACCGGAAGTGAAAGAGAAGGAAAGGACTTTACAGAGAACCGGAAACCCAATTCTAAACTGGAAACAAGGGATAAACATTTTCTACCAAAGATTTTTATCAATAATATATATTTATGTAATAGCTAGAACTGCGAGTTAAGCTCGACATATTTGCTAAAGATATAAGCATAATCCAGAGCCTATACTGGCAGGAAAAAACCTGTATACGGATAGAAAGTATAGTTCAGATACAAAAGCAGAAAAGGGCGTAAGACAATGGTGCGTCATCTCCCCGGACTTAATAATCCCATGCAGTGAAGCGATTCTGAGAGAAGAAATAAAATATATTTTACAATGTTTAATAGTTCCACCCGAATTTCATTGTTGGCGGCCGCAATCATAACCAAATAAGATATGTAGATACAGACCAAGTGCTGACAGTAGACACGAGAAGGAAACTATAAGATCTTCTACAGAAGGCAGTAAAGGAAAGCAAGAAGAAGGGACTATACATCAATTGTAAGAAGAGAGAATGCATGATTGTTAGCAAAAAGAATAACCCAACATGCAAACTAAAGACTGAGGATACCAAAATCATGAAATTTAAATATCTGAGACTTTTTTTAAATATAGGACTGAATGTTCGACACTGAAATCTGTAGGCAAATTGGGATAGACAAAGATGCTTTCGAAAAAGATAAGCAAAGTATTAAGAAACAGAAAATATTCGTTAAAAACGATGAACTGTTATATAATATCAGTCCTGCTATATGGCAGTGAAGTCTAGACAATGTCCTCACAGATGAAGAAGAGACTTGAACAGAAATGTAGTTATACTGAAGAATGCTAGAAATAGCATGGGCTGAATATGTGAGCAAAGACAAAGATTTAGAGAAAATGGACGTTTTTACTTAACATTTAGAAGATACAGCTGAAAGTTCCAGGCACATAACGAGGAAAGAAAGCTTGAAAAATGTGATATTCACATGACAGATACAAGGCAAGAGGGACAGAGAAAAACAACTGATAAACCTTCCAGTTAACTCGACAAAAATCGTTGGTGGATCAAGGTTTAGGGAAGATAAAAAAAGACAAAACATATTAAAAGATACAAGTATATTGTGGAAGATCATGATCGCCTACGTCTTGAGGCGATACGGCACATTAGATCTGGCGCAATCGACATACAGAAAAGAATTTGTATACGTGCTCTGTTAATCAATTAAACTGAACCGCTAACCTAAAAAATGCAGTACAAAAATAATTAGAAAATAAAATTCAATTCTGAGTCTTTTTTAATCGTGGCTCTCCCCAACGTTTATTAATCTTTAGAAAATCTGCCCACTTCTTTAGTTTCGGGTGAACCTCTTATATCAAGCAACCATATCATTTTGAAACACTGGTTCCTGTTTGATCAGCGAATAGAAGCAAAATTGTCACTAAAATACGTGACGGTTGGGTTATACTACCAAGCCAACGATGGACACGATCTTAGATTAACAGAAGACCTCAATATATGTAGATACATCTTGTGGCAGGTAGCAAGACCTACCTGATGAGAAAAATAGGTAATTTGAGAGAGACAGATATATATATATATATATATATATATATATATATATATATATATATATGAAGAAAAATACAGAAAAAACAAACAAAAATCTTAATATGCAATTATCATGTTAATATAAAGTCAACGTCGGACGTTTCGGTCTATTTAAGACCATCTTCATGGACATTTTCATTTAAACATAATTAACATTAGAACATAAAATTTAACACAAAAGACGATGGACATAAGAGCAACAACTAATCCAAACAGATAACTGAAATTTTTTATATAAGATCAGCGTTCCGTTTAAATATGATCACGTCGTCGTCACGTGGGCGATGATGAAAACGTATTCGAAGATGATTTCCAAATATTAAAATATTAAAAAAGTCGATTGAACTATTTTATATAAACAGTTAAATCCTTCCGTCGACTTTATATTAACATTAATACAATAATTGCATATTAAGATTTTTGTTTTTTTTTCTGTAAACTGTCGGATCTCTATCCATATTTTCTTACATATATATATATATATATATATATATATATATATATATATATATACAGTTTCTAAAAAATTAATTCAAATTATAATAGAAGACAATGATTTTGCTTTCCTCACGAAGCCAAAACTGAGAATAATGGGGTCTCTGCTGATCATATAGGTATTCATAGCTGGGATAAGAATGACATTAAACAGAAAATCAACATCCCGAACCAAGTGTTCAAAGAAATTCGACTCAAACATTTCCAAAACAGAAACTATGATCTGGAATTGGAATGAAAACAGTGATGGCAACTAACTTGAATCCGAAATAAAAATTCAGGATATGGAATTAGTAAATACTAAACACTTTAGATAACTCGGCGTATGGATCACTTATAACAAATTAAGTACACGAGATAAACAAATTGAGCATCAAATAGGCAGTGCCAGATGTAGTTTCACCTAATACCACAAATTGCTGCAAAACCAAAACATTAACCTAAAAACTCTAGTCATTGTCTTAAATACCTATGCCAGATAGGGACTTTAATATGGATGTAATGCATAACGCCAACCCTGTTCAAAAATATCTAAACTGTTCGCACTATTGTCATCATCTTTGTTGTTTTTATCTCAGTGTTTCGGTCATTATGCTCTCTGGTCTTCCTCAGGGCTAACTAAATAAAGGTAACCTACAAGGAATTCCGAAATGACCCTTTATTTAACCTATAGGGGTAGACTGTTCTTGTTCTACTGCTTATATCAAGGCATATCGTCCAGTTCTGATTTTATTTAGCACTGTTCAGTTACTGTTCGTGCGTTTCCACTAAGTACAAGTAAACTCTGCCCGACCCAGGGGAATGAGCTCATAGCCACTATGTTACCAAATTCACAAACCAACGCTTTTATCCAAATAGGAGAATTGATGGAGTAAACAGAACTTTAAACTTAACCTAGCTGCTGATTAGGCTGCCACTACTGCTTATGTTTTAAATACTGCTGCTGCCGTTGAAGACTTACCGTCATTTGTCTTTCTTTTTCATATTGTATTTATTTTTATGCTAGGTCTACTATGGAGTACTCATAGCCTAACATATGTAGGGATTCTTTCCGGCATCTAACTTTCCTTGTCCAACATATTCACTGCATTCCAAAGATGCTGATGACCATACATTGCCCTCTATACATAATCATGTATTTCGTCGTCTCACTTTTCACTGCTGATTTTCGTTGTTCCTCCAGCCATACTTTCAGCGGACGGCTTTTCACCTTTATAAAGTATATTTATATACTCTATAAAGGTGTATATTTATTTTAATTTATAATTATTTTGTAAACTTTACAAAGTATAATTTATAATTCTATAACTTTATTTGAATCATGATATATCAACTGATAAGTTTAATTTTATAACATACCGTGTTTCCTCGTTATTTTAAAAGAAAAAACCGGAACAAGAACATCTGGATATGAATCTTGTGAACAGTATTCTACCCAAGGAGAAAGTCCTTACAAGAAATGTTCTTGTCGAGGAATGGAAAAGAGAATATGAAAAGAAAACACGTGAAGTCAACAAACTAAAAAAACAGCAATATCTTTACGAAGAGATTTGCTTCAAGATTTTCAAAAGAACGCGAACAAGCAGGGGCAAACTTGAGAACAGTAAGCAACGTTCCTCTCGTTTAAATTTGTTGCAACGAAGATGTAAACAAGGATGAGGTATTCCTCAACGGAATGCAGCAAATTCTTGAGGATCATGAAACGTGGCCATAATTCATGCCTTTTCCCAATCAGTTCATAGCTTTATACAACAACGCACGACGACTCAAGAAAAATGTCGGTATCTCAGCCGCTAAATATTATCTTTACTGTTTGAAAAAAAAAAAGAAAAAGTGATGCAGGATGTTTACTTAAACAGGTGCACGCAATATATATATATATTTGGTTGGATTGATGTGAGTTTGTGACCCTGGGTTTCACGCTTTTGCGATCGTCAGACAAACCCTGTGACGATCGCAAAAGCGTGAAACCCAGGATCACAAACTCACATCAATCCAATCAAATATGTTAGCTCTATCTCTGATATTGAGCGCTTTCTAATAAGTACCGCGCATATAATATAATTATATATATCACACACACACACTTATATATATATATATATATATATATATATATATATATATATATATATATATATATATATATATATATACATATATATGGATTAAATGAATAAATATAGAATAGATACACGCAGTTATATATGCGTGCGATCATACGCGTATTTAAATTGGAAGTAACTATTTTATTTAATTTTTGCCGGCATTACAGAGCTATAAATATATATTAATGAATATACATATTTATCTATTAAGAAATATATATTCAATACAATATGGTAACGAGCTGTTTATTATGATCGTTAGTAGTTGAAAATTATAACAAACGTAACGAACATTTCATCACCATTATAAATTCTAAGATTAATAGTCCTAGAAGAATTCATTACTGGCGGCCATAATCTTAACAAAATAAGATCTAAAGATGACACAGTGTTGACAGTAGACACAGAAAGTTAAACTATAAGAACTTCACCAGAAGGCAGTGAAGGAAATCGTGAAGAAGAGACTAAACATCAATTCTATGAAGAGAGAATGCATGGTTGTTAGAAAAAAGAGACCAAAATCATGAAATTTAAATATTTGGGATATGTTTTAATATAGGACTGAATGTTCAACCGTGAAATCGTGAGACGAATTTGTTTAGCGAAAAATGCCTTCCAAAAGATAAGCAAACTATGCCCTCATAGATGAATAAGAGACATGAAGCAACATAAATGTAGTTATACAGAAGGATGCTGGGAATACCATGGATTGAATATGTGAGCAAAGAAAAGTTTTAGAAAAAAAAGGATATATTTATACTTAACATCTAAGAGATACAGCTGAAATTTCTAGGCACAGAATATAATATAATATATATTGATATATATATATATATATATATATATATATATATATATATATATATATATATATATATATATATATATATATATATATATATATATATATATATATATATATATATATATAATAAAACGGAATAATTCCGACAATTATTTTGTGGCTGTATGGTTAACAGCACGTCAGATCAAATGATGATTCCCATTCGAGATACGGGTTCGATTCCTATTGAAGAAGCACATATTTTCTACGAAATTTCATGAACATTTAGGTCGGTAAATATAATTAATACAGTTTAATTAAAAACAGTTCATTTAATTTAATAAATTATCACTATAAAATAACATATAAGGAGAAAATATAGTTGTTTATTTATATATATATATATATATATATATATATAAATTTAATTAGTAATTCCAGGGAGGACATAAATCAGTTGCTCAATATAATGAACAGAGCAACTAACAATTAATTAACAAATCGGAGACTTCATAAAGCCATGGTAATATTTTATATTTCGCAAGTCTGATAAAGGTCTGACGAAGGGAAACCGAATTTTGTCGGTCTCGTGAAACAAAATATTACCATGGCTTTTGAAGTCTCCGATATGCTAATTAATTATATATATATATATATATATATATATATATATATATATATATATATATATATATATAATTTTATTTTGTTGTATTTTTATTCCACAAATTTCATTAACCAGCCTTATTAAAACCTTTACCAAAAAAAAACATTACGCAAAAATTGTCGCCATAGAATTCTCCCCCTTTGCTTATTGTTTTAAATTTATTTTCAATCTCAGTCCTCCTCTGATAAACGCTTTGTTAATGAGAATGGGTTTGTGTTAGCAAATGGTGGGTCCATAAGTTATCTTATCCCGATGTAAGCAATTTGGGGGGGGGAGTTTATTTATGACTAGAGTCTTTCGTTGTTTGTAATTTAATATCAGTTCCTACTATGTGACATTTCTTATACGGGCCCCAAGTGTGTTTTTCTGGGATTCACTGTAAATAATTTTTGTACTACAATATTATTAATAAGCGATGGGGAATTTAGACTTTACCCGTTTATATTAATGTAAATTAGTTGAATTATAAATTTATAGATTGTGGGTAATACCCAGGCACCCAATGGAAAAAATCGTGCTGTCCAACACACTTATATCTTCATACATACATATATGTACTTTTACATGTCCATACATATATGCCACTATACGCGCACATACACCCCCACATATATACACATGTGTAATTTTGAATCTATTTCTATGTCTATATTTCGTGATTATTTCTCTCCGTTGATTTAATTATATTTTATTATCCTGATTTTTCTTCTAAACATTGTTTGAACCTATCCCTAAAACTATTGGTTGTTTTCGCGAAACCTAGAATTTTCCAATTTATTTAAGGATTCAGACGCTTTTACTTCAATTCCAAAAATTTTTTTCGAAAGTGCCGTTTGGGGTTTTAATTTGGTATTGGTGAATGTAGGTCTATGTCTATTGATTCTCTTTTTAAATTCTCCTACAGAAACGCCGATCTAAATATTATAGTTTGTCGTATTTTCTTTAGGGGTAATGGTTGCCTGGTACACTGCCCTAGTGAATCTGAACTTACCCTCTACTGCGCAGTTTTCCTTAATTCTACAATTACAGGGTGTTTTCATGTTAGATTTAGTTTTTTTTTTCCATGGAATTTACTTAAAATGTAATTGTAATAGGAATTAATAATTTGGTATATATTATCAGTGCAGGAATAACTAATTTTGACTGATTTTCTGTTGAATATCTTATTTAGAGGGTTTTTTGTTGAAGTGTTTAGTAAATAAGTTTAAGAAGTACTGTCCACTGTTGATACTTGACAATTTGCAGAAGTGCGTGGGGGTTGAACCAAGTGATTTTTTTTTTTTTTTTTTCTCATTTTACACCTACATTCTACTTTTCGTGTATCGGTATTACTATTGGTGGTCGCATAAGACAGTTTACTTTTGAAACCATTTTTATGGAGGGATTTTTTCGTTTCCTTTATTCTTATTAAAGATTTTTTCATTGGATGATAATTTACTAATCCTGGTGCAAACGGTAGTGGGTATTTGTCTTAGGATTGCATTGGGTTTGTTTGAACCAATGTTAATTTAGTTGGGGGTTTCGTTCTCATTATGGTAAAGTTTAAAGGTTTTATCGTTATGGTTAAGTGTGATATCTAAGGTAATCAACTATTTTAAGGTTAGAGGAAATCTCGATGCTAGGAATTTGAAGGCCCTGATAATTTTCTTTTGTAATTTCGTTGTTAGTGGACTATTACTATTAGCGATGAGGATGACCCCGTCATTACTGTACAGTCCTACTAGTTCTGGTTTTATGGTCTCTACTAAGCACATCTAAAATGTAAAAACATACTAGATCTGCAACTTGGGCTGAGTCATACGCTCCCATGGGGACATCGAATTCGTCATTGTGACGCTTAGTTCAGTTGGAATTATTTAGTGTTAGTAGTGATTTTCTCACCGTTAAGATGATATTAGTTTCATCATCCGTTATTTCTATATAGTTCTTTGCAAATTTGATACTATTGATCAGAAGGCCCCGAATGATAAAGGAATAGAAGTCAATTATATCAAACTTAATGAACGTCACTTTATCTTTATTCCTCATATTAGTGAACCATTTAATAGTACCAGACGAATCCTTCCAAAGGTTAGTACTCGTTGTGATTCATAAATTGGCGCTTATTTTTTTTAATTATATTTTTTTGAGATAAGCCCTAGTTCTGTTTCTGTTGGATTTATTCGTCTAGAGTGTGTACTGTTAGTGAAGTCTTGTTTATGGTCCTTAAATAAAATGTAGGTATTCTTAGTGTGGATCTTTCTTACTCTATCTGCAATATTTAACTTTTTGGCTATTTCGGTGGACTCTCTATCGGACATCCTATTGTATTTATCTAGTTTGTGCGTTTCTATTATTTTGTCCGTGAGGGTTTTGTGGTAATGTGAGGGAATTACATTTATAGATATTTTTTGATTCATCGCCTCTTTCCCAAATGTCCTTAGAGTTTCTAATCGTTTTATTTATGGCCAAGTTTTATATAAATAAATTTAGGTTCCTGCTAGTAGATTATATTATTAAATGATGGGGGATTTAAAGACGATTTAATGTTAGAATAAATTACATTACACATACACGCATATATATATATATATATATATATATATATATATATATAAGAGTATAGAATACAGAGTGTGGGAGTGAGAATGTTCAAGAGAGAAAAAAAGAAAGATTGTGGGAGGAATAAAAGAGATATGGCTGGAAAGTTTGAAAGAGAGATAAAAGATAGATATAATGAATGTGAGAGAGAGAAAGGTGATACATAGACGAGAGGTAGAAAGAGTCAGAAAGAGAAAGAGAGGAGGAAGGAAAAGATATGAAGTCTGTAAATGACAAAAAGAGAAATATAGAAGAGAGATAGAAGAGAGATAGAAAGAGATAGAGGAGAAAGAAAAAGATACTGCACTTGAAAGAAATTCTTGCAACGAACATGTAAACAAGAATGCTCGACGAAATGCAACAAGCAACAAATTCTTGAGGGGTGGGAAACGTGGGCACCATTCATGCCTTTTCCCAATCACTTCATGACTTTATGCAACAACGCCCGACGACTCATGAAAAATTCGATATCATGACCGGAAAACATTTTCTTCACTCTTTGAAATCAAAAGAAAAGAGATTGATGAAGGATTTCTACTTAAACAGGTGTAGACAAGATATGCGTTCGATAAGCGAGTAAATATTTACTTCATTTAATATAAGATGTAAACAAAATAGTGCTCAATGTAGTTAGACAGAGCTAAGAAATATATATTTATAAATATACATATATCTACGTTTAATTAATAAATATACATATACCTAAATTTTCATGGTTTCCTCAAATCATCAGGCACGAACTGGTGAATGAAATACTTATTACAGTTGTTTTTGGGTTTTTTTTAAATACTAGGTCTCAGGGTAGGAATGCTAAATTAAGTGCAGATTCAAAGTTCAAAGTTAATATAAACTTAATATATTATTGGGTGGTAATTTCAAACTGTAAAGACGTAGTAGGTAGGAAGATATTGGGAAAAAAAAACGATGCAAGATTGATGTTTAACAAAAAAAGAGGAACTCCATGTAGCTCGTTACGTATTAATAGACGCTTAAATGGTTAAGGTGGGCTAATCAATATGTAACTTAAAATATGCAATGGGTATGTGATATTCGGATAAATGATCTCTCCAGAATTAAAATACTTTAGGAGAGGTTTTTTTTTCCTGTGAGTACAACCTATGATTCATAAATATATATATATATATATATATATATATATATATATATATATATATATATACGTATGTTTCATTAAAAGCGACAAGCAAGGTACTACGGTTGAGCTTTTTATTGTGTTCTGACAAGAGCTTTCTTTTCTAGACAAAGGGTGTGTGAGAACTGTCCGAATGTTTTATATTTCCGAGCGCTTTCGGCTATACATTTAGCCATTATCAAGGATGATTCGATTTTCAGCTTAATTGAGTGTGTGCGTTCTGCGTATGTATCAGTGTGTGGTAGGGATATTTTTAATTTCCGAATACGGTTAGCACATTGTGGCGTTGTTCGTAGTTAATATTGTTAGGAGTTGGCTTTTTCTTTTTTATTATTAAAGCTTCCATTGTTTTTATTCTTTTTTTGCAAGTGGATGCAGTTAATATATTTGTGTTTTCTACTAGTATGTTCCTAATGGTGTCAGGTAAATCTGAGTGCGTGTTTAAATATATATATATATATATATATATATATATATATATATATATATATATATATATACTGAAGTGTGTTTTTTTTAACACTCGCAGAAAATAACTTTTGGAAAGCATCTTTTGCTCTCCCAATAGGCCTTCAGATTCCGATGACGTATTTTCCATTATTTTTCTTCTTCTTAGATAATTAAATTTTATCCTTGTTTTATTTTGGTATCTCCAATTCGCCTGTTGAGTTCTTCATTTTGCTGACAACCATGGATTCTTTCATCTTGCAATTGATGTTTAGTCTTTTCTTCTGGCTTTTCTTTATTACCTAATGTAGGAGTTACTATAGTTTTCTTAGTGTATCTGTTATAAACACTGTGTTATTTTCATATTTCTAATGTTGTTAAGATTGTGGCCGCCGTTAATGAATCCTGGTAGGGCTTCTAAACTTAATTGAATATATAGAATTTCTTCTTCTCTTTAAAAAGACAGATAGAATTAATCCCAAACTTTATTTCGAATATAGTGCCTTGTACCAGACTAAGACTTATTAAGTGATTACTATTTATTCGTTTTTGTATTAGTATGTTTAGTTCATTAAAAGTTTAATAGTACCTCCAAAAAAAAAACAGCGATCAGTCACTTTCGTAATGCTCGTTGTAGTAGAGACTTTGTAATCGCCGATACAACTACAGTGACGCCGTTAAACAATACTGGTGTCAGACGCCTTCGAATAACACTCGCAACTAATAGTATTTGCTCTATAATACTCGAACGAAAAAGTAACCACCGAATAGTGGTCCGAATAGTAATCCGTATAGTGATCAGTATAGAGAAATAGTATAGTGAATAATGATCCGTATAGAAATAGAGGATAGTCTAGAAATAGTGATGAATTAAACGCCACGCTAATTCCCATATACACATTTCCTTTGCCATCGTGTGATCTACTTATTCAAAATGGGATCGCCTGTCTTTGCTCTCCGGTGATCTATGTTCAGACTCCAGTGTCGATAGCGACACTTTATTCCTATATAAGAGTTTCAATTATTGTTTTGCGTTTTTTTTACCAAGAATCCGCCAAATATTGCTTGCGGGAAAAATGTTCCAGGTACTCCTTAAATATTTAATTAAAAAACATACATACCTCACAACTAAAGAGATGATTGCCAGCAACAGTTCACATACACAAGAATTCATGAAATATTTAATTGAATAATCACAAGAATGCATACACAACTTCACTGTCTATCTTTCTCTTTCTGTTAAAGGCTCTATGGTGTGTGCTAATTGTTAGCATGGCGCCTTTGACCATTATACTTGATTAGCAGGTTCGATTTTTATTGGGCCCTAGTAAAATATTTCGACACCCGACAGTTATAGACATGTAAAAATCAGCTCGCCGCTTTCGAGATTAATATTTTATTTAATTAACACATTTTTGAATTTCTTTTTAAATTGTTGAAGGCCTATGTCGAAAAACTGACGTCATCAATTCCTCGTATAAACGCTAACAAAAACAAAAAAAATATTGAATAATTTTACTTTGCACCTTTCCTCCATCATTCCGCTAAACAATTCCTTTTTTTTCTGTGCTTTCTTTTCGTTTTTTAACAAAGTTTTCATTGTTTTCCTCAGAGAGATTCGCCTAAACTCTGAAAATATCATGACGTTTCAAACAATGACTTCGAACTCAGCGAAAATTTCAAAAAACAGGTTTGGCCTCAATAAAAGGAATAAAGCACGTAACCTTTTATTCATCGTGAACAGGATTTTTTGTGGTTTGCTTGCAAAAAGAAATACAATTCAGTCCACGCATGTTCGTCCTTTCTTCTTGTACGAAATTACAAATGAATTAAGACTTAGGTATCCCTGCATTTTTTGACAAATGAAAAAAATCTACAATTTCTGGGTTTGAAAGAAGACAACACACACACACACACATACGACTGTTTGTGTATGGATATTTCCTTAAATAAACCCACATTTTGTGTATACATAGATGCATATATTTTAATGCAAACGTTTCCAAGGTCATATCATATTATCCAATTTCAAGTTTTAGAGAAATCTTAGAAGTGTCTTTGTATTCAGATTATCTAATCCCGAAATGAGAATCGAATAGAATGGCTATTCTTCTAGATCTTTTTGCATTAATGTACGTGTACGCCAGTCTTCTATCCTTAGATCTAAGTTGTTCCTAATTTTAATAAATGAATTTCTTGATGTCATCAGTTCTCAACTCGATATTTATATTGACGACACTACTGTTTATTCCATTCTTAATAAATAAAAAAGCTGTGAGCGATTCGATAAGGTTAAATTAACAATCGATCTAAAAAGTGATTTATATTTTGTTGTTAACTGAGGCAAGGAATGGTTTGTTAATTTTAAAGCCTCCAAAACGAAACTGCTCTCTTTTAACCGTCTGTGAGAACCCTTTTCACCTTTGATCAACACGGCTGATGTTAACGTTCTGAAGAGCGATTCATTCAGATTTCTCAGATTAACTTTTTCCACTAACATGAAGTAGAAAGGGTATATTGAACTAATTTCTAAGTCTGCAGCTAGAAAATTTGATTCATTATTACGTGCTAGACAGTTTTTCTCGTCAGATTCTGTCTACTGCCTGTCCTTGCTTTAACTATTGCTGTCATCTGGTTTGTCGCAACTGCTATATATAGAGAGAGATTCTTGATAAAATACAAAGAAGAATCTAGAATATTATTGGTCCTGACATGGCACATCGACTTCAGACAATTTCCCCCTGGCAAAACGTAGCTTCCCTGTTTCTTTTCTACAAATATTTTCATAGGAATTGTTCTGATGACCTTTCCTTTAAGCTATCTAAACTTTATGAATTATAGCACAAAACTAGATTGGCGGCAACATATTACAGTGAAAATGGCAAGATACAACCGTAAGTTCTATGCAAAGAGCTTCTTCTATCGCAATTCTTTCTTCTAGAACTGTCTTCCGACTTCTTGCTTCCCAGTCTTTTCTTCAGATGCCAAAAACATCTAAATATTTTTGGCATCTGAAGGAAACAAATAGGACACCTAAAGTAAAATGGAAAATTATAAACAGGGCTAGAACATGTAAAACTTGGGATGACCCATGCCATTTGTGCGTCCATGAGAAATTGCACATTATTAAGCTTCTAAATAATAATAATTTATTAAACAATAGACATGAGTTAACGGTTTTTTGTCGACATCATCAGATTTATGGTTTGAATAATTAGCTAAAAACAAGCATACAATATAATAACTTGATTAATCCATAGCCCAATCATCAGATTCATGGTTTGAATAATTAGCTAAGAACAAGCATACAATATAATAACTTTCATAATCCATAGCCGAAATAAATAGTTTAAATACCCTACAAAAAGATAACCCTTTATGAAGTCGTCAAAAAACAAACGTTACGGCAGTTTTTTTATATGCACAAATCCCTTTCATAAAAAATAAAATAAAAAAAATAAATAAATCTCCATAGACACGCATACCAGACTAGGGTTAATACATCTTCCGTTTCAAATTTAGACACCCCACCTTTCCTGACTTGACATCTATGAAAGTAACTTTTATACTGATACTTATTATTAACACCCAACACAAGCCTACCCAATTTAAATAATTCGCCCTAGCTGTTACCATGGAAATTTTGATTTCAATTATTAAACACGTAAATTTCAGAAATACGTTATTAAAAAAAAAATTTCGCTTGAAGATGGAACAGAGCTTACTTTAACTCAATTTAATTCAAATAATTATATTTTGAAACATGAGACCTCTTATGTCGCGAGTTGGAATCATACTTTTTTAAATATATATATATATATATATATATATATATATATATATATATATATACAGGGTGGGTGCAAGGTAAGTAGGCATTAAAATTCGTTATAAAATCCATATTCCTATTACAAATTTATTGAAACAAATGTGACATGTTCTTTACTACAAGGGGAAAATGAAAGTAGATGTTTATATTTCAATGTAAGCACCAGTGGCGTCAGCCAGTTACCTCAAAGGTCAAGGGATGGAATCAACAACTGTCTGAAGAACTTCGTCTAGGATATCATTGAGGACCTACTGAATCCTTGTTTCTAATTCCTCCAGTCTGCGAGGTTTTGGATTCTACATCTCTTTTGTGTAACCACTCAGGTAAAAATTCATTGAAGTAAAATCAGGACATCTTAGAGGCTATTCCTGAGGTCCGCACCGTGCTATCCATCGTCCTGGAAAATGTTGGCCTAACCAGGCCCGTAAGTAAGAGCAAAATGGCCTGATGTACCATCCTGTCTGAATAGCAGGTCACCAATTTTATTCTCGTCAAACACCGTGGATCACACGTAATTTTTGAGCATCTGAAGATAGCGGACTGTATAGATGATGTCACGGAGAAGATAAGGGCCGACGACACGTTCGCCGTCATTCCGCACTAGACGGTCACTTTTAGTCAAGATTACGTCCCCTCAACCGTCATGTTCGGATCGTTAGAAGACGACACCCAGTAATAGCAGTTTTGACCATTGATGAAACCACCAACATGGAATACAGCCTTGTCACGTCAGAGTATTTTTTCAACCAATTCAGACCAATCTTCATGCCAACCTAAGCATTAACTCCCCATATTCCATTCTGCGGTCGCAGTCTTCAGGTTTTAGCTTTTGCACGTAATAGGGTTTCCACGGAGGGAAATTCAATTCTTTATGCAACACCATATCTATTGTGTGTCTTGTTAGCCCACTTTCCCGAGCTGCTTGACGTGTTGATTGTTGCGGGCTGCGATTAAACATTTCCTGAAATGTTGCCACATTCTCCGCTGATCAGGATGTGCTTGGACAGCCACTTCTTGTATCGTTCATAAAGCATGTGGTCATCAACTTTACATGACAATTTTTTTTTTATTGTCTCCGGACGAAGTGTTGCATGCTTACATTTCCATGCACGCCATCATCTCTGAACCTCAACAATGGAATTCCATACTTCATAGTGTGCCGTCATTTTAGCTCGCCGCTGAACAGTCAAGCGAACGGCCCTCTAGAAAATAGAGACATAAATAAGACAATAAGTAAATAAGAAATCCTATTAGTGTTGTCTGTTTAAAAAAAAAATTAGTCATGACTTTATTGATACTAAAAATCCTATAATCAATTTCTAATGCCTAGTTACTTTCCACCCACCCTATATAGATAGATAGATAGATAGATAGATAGATAGATAGATAGATAGATAGATGCAAACAGACTGAAATAGATAGATAATGAATAGACATAGATAGATAGATAGATAGATAGATAGATAGATAGATAGATAGATAGATAGATAGATGCAAACAGACTGAAATAGATAGATAATGAAAAAATAGATAGATAGATAGATAGATAGATAGATAGATAGATAGATAGATGCAAACAGACTGAAATAGATAGATAATGAAAAGACATAGATAGATAGATAGATAGATAGATAGATAGATAGATAGATAGATAGATAGATGCAAACAGACTGAAATAGATAGATAATGAATAGACATAGATAGATAGATAGATAGATCGATAGATAGATAGATAGATGCAAACAGACTGAAAGATAGATAGATAGATAGATAGATAGATAGATAGATAGATAGATAGATAGATAAGTACGGACTGAGATAGACAGATATGAACAGACTGGGATAGATAGATAGATAGATAGATAGATAGATAGATAGATAGATAGATATCTCACTATTCATCTGCCATTGTGTTTTGCGTAAATGTGAGTTGATTGTTTTCATTATTTTAAATAAATTTTCAAAATCTTTACAACTGGCTGTGAATTTATGTTTCTTAGATCAGCCCTCTGACAATGCGACAAAAAACACAGTTCTTCCATATAATAAACTTAATTATCCTCTAACATTATAAAAAATACATTCTAAAATAATATTGCAATTAACACTATCTAGATCACCACAAGTGATATGAGAAGTTTAATCCAAAAAAGAATCTGCAATGTTTATGGTCCTGACCTAGCAATTGCACTTCAGTCAGTTTCCCATCGCCATAACATAGTTTAGCTGTATTTTCTATAAATAATTTCATGGTAATTGTTCTAACCAAGTTTTTCTATATACCAAGACTTTATGAATTTAAACACAGTACGAGATTGGCGGCAAAATTCCATCGTTTTACAGCTGAAATGGCAAGAGATGTAACCGTAAGTTCTATGCTAACAGTTTCTTTATTCTCGCTTCTCGCTTGAAGAACTCTCTACCGACAAGAAGTTTCCTAGGCATCTCTTATCTTCAAAAATTTAAATGCACTATCAATTAGTATCTTCTCAATGCTTGTTCTTCTATTTTTCTCTATATTTAATAATGTTTTTCCTCATATTCTGTCACACTAATTAACCCTTAGTAGCTTGATTGCCTTGCTTTAAAGATAAGCCTGACAGCATAACAACAGTCAACTGTTCAAAAGTATGTCATCATTTGACCTTTCAGAAAATTTTTTTAAAAAACATTGGCGGAAAAGGGTTTAGAAGTATTTTGGGGCTCGCCCCTTGTACACAAAATGGACTCGTCCAAAGTATACTTATACTATGGAAAATAGCGTGACAAAAAGGTCGACACAAGGTGTTCACTCAGAGTTACGAGATTCCGGAAAGAGAGATAATTACGGCTTCCATTATAGAGACTTGTACATATACTTTTCTACTAACCCGCATTCCTGGACTACTAATCTTCATTTCACTTGATATTCTTACGCTAATACACATATTTTCCTTTTTCTATTACTGGCGTTGTTATTTATTTGTGCCGGATTCTATCCCCGGAATCCACAAGAAGAGATAGTAAATTAACAAAAAAATTACAAAGGACAGGAAATTGTGGAGAGCCATGATCGCTAGCATCATGAAAGAACACGGCACACAAAGGAAGAAAAATTCCATTTAAAACTTCTTTGGCGAAGAAATTATCTAACATTGTTCTATTAAGAGATTAGATATTAAAAGATTAGATATTACATAGCTTTCAGAATACCTTTCTTTGTTTCTCAGGATGTTTTCCAATTCCATAATCAGTAACTTATATGCCATGTGTGATACACGCTTAGGTGATCATTTATCATTCGAAACATGACTGACGAGGCAGATTTTTTCCCGGAGTAGGTTGCTGTTCTTTCTTCGGTAGACCAGTTACCATCCAAGGCTATAGAACCCGGTCTGTCCTGCTATTTACCCATACCTGGGGGAGAAGTGTCCATAAGGGTATTAGCATGTAAGTGAATGTAATGGATTCAACTGGAATTTGAACTCGGCTCTCCGATTCCTCAATCCGAGCCGCTATCCATTACTCTACCGTTAATTTTCTTAATTTCGGGAAGGCATCTTTCACTGTTCTTCATGCCTTCGGATTTTTATTTCATACGTGACGTTAATAATTCTTTACTACTCACTGAAATTTCTTTTCCTACTTGATAATCCACATAGCTACAAACTTAAACTCTCTCTCTTAATTGACACTCATGCATTTTACCATCATCCAATTTATGCTGAGTCTTTTTTTTTCTTACTTTCCTTTCTTATCTATCAGGTCATCCCATAAGTTCTGTCCGAATTTTAACTTTTTGTTAAAATGAACGAAATTTAAAGAGTATTTTATAATGTCTAATGAAGCTGAACATTATTTTTATGTTTAGATGCATTTAAACTGATCAAATTTTATTTCAGAGAACAATAAAATTAATTTTGTTTGATTAAAACTCTGCTAACATGGAAATACCCAAGAATCATTTGAGGCACATAATGCTTTATGAGTTCAAGAAAGGAAACTCAGCAGCCGAAACGGCTAGAAACATTCACTCAGTTTATGGAGAGGAATGTGTGAATGAAAGAACTTGCAGAAGATGGTTTGCAAAATTCAAAGGTGGAGATTTCACCCTGGAAGATGAAGATCGAACCGGACGTCCAGTTGAGTTTGATGAAAAGCTTCTTGAAGCAGCACTTGAAGAAAATTCTGCTTTATCAGTTGAGGAATTGGCAGTGGTTCTCAGTTCAAACCATACAACTGTTCATCGTCATCTTTAACAACTTGGAAAAGTTCCTAAACTTGGAAAATGGGTTCCTCATGAATTTTCTGAAAACAACCTCAAATCCCGAGTTGACATCTGCTCTTCTCTCCATTCTCGCCAACTTGTTTCACCTTTTTTGGATAGACTTGAGACTGGTGACGAAAAATGAATCATTTATCGAAATGTTAAGCGTCGTAGACAGTGGCTTGGTAAAGGGGAAGACCCCAGCCACAGCCGAGAAGGGATCTTTATGGGCAAAAGGTTCTTCTTTCAATCTGGTGGGATCGCAAAGGAATAATCCACTTTGAATTCTTACCACCTAATGCAACAATTAATGCTGAAATATACTGTCAGCAATTAGAGGGTTTGAACCAAGCTTTGAGGAAAAAAGACCTGCTCTAGTGAATCGAAAAGAGGTGATGTTTCATCAGGACAATTTGCGACCCCACACAGCAAGAATCACGTTACAAAAGATCGAAGAACTTGGTTGGGAGAAAATTCCTCATCCACCTTATTCTCCCGATCTTGCTCCTTCAGACTACCATTTGTTTCGTAGCTTACAGAATCATTTGGATGAAACAGCTTTTGTAACACAGGAAGAGGTTAAAACTGACATTTGTGAGTTCTTCGAATCAAAGCCAAAAGTTCTGACTCTTCACTAGAGGAGCGGACCAGTATTCCAATAGATAATCTGATGGAGATGTTGACTTTCTGTACACAAACAACACACTCCGGAATGGGAAGTTGCAATATGAACACTAGTAAAGACATGAAATGATAACAGCAAAATTGCAATATGAGTACTGGTAAAAAATAATGCTGAAAACATTAGGTTTATAATACTCAGAAGTTCATGCCCAGATGTCCTCAAGGACACATGGCACAGTGGATAAAGGCGTTGGTTAGATCCAGTGACAGACCCAAAGAAGGTGAGTTCAATAGAGAACTTTCAGAGGGAAAATTAGCAGGAGATAACGGATAACTGACATCCATCAAACATGGCACGTGGAACTAGAACAGTCTACCCCAGCAAATGAGCGAAATAAAGGTTCAGTTCAAAATTCCAACCACCTGAAGAAGGCCGGAGCGTACAACGGCCGAAACGTTGTGACAAATATGGCGACAAAGATGAGGACAATAGTCCGACTAATGTAAATACTGTACATAATACCTCATCTCAGAAATATAGACAGATAGTATATCTACTATTCATTTTCTAGTATGGTATGATATTTACTGACTGTTGGATGTATGAAATATGTTAGGGTTAGGGTTAAGTGAACTGGTTATGTATTAAAAATCATTAACAGTTTTTTATACAAAATATTTTAAAATCATCAAATGGGCATTTTAATACTTGTAAACTGTTTTGATGTTATTTAATAACAAAAAAATTACCCAGGTCATTGTTTTTCCTTAACATTTTTCCAGCAATAATAAGTGCATCATTTACGGTAGGTCACAAATGTCTCGTAGTTATATAATAGTTCCCTGATATCTCACTTTATCAAATATCTTGCATATAAACCTTTCTGCATTTCTAGTGCCCATTCTGATTCAATCTGGTAATAAAAAAATTACATTTCTTGTTACAGAATTTTAAATAAAGCCAACTTATTCTTGCCACCTTTTCTGGTCTAATTCTGTTACGATATTTATTCATGAGAATATAATTATTTGCCTCATTAGTTTGACCGGGTTCGCATTCATATTCATCTGATTTATTTGGCAGCATTATGAGATCGAACATTTTACGCTGTCATACATTTCATTAATCATAAATTTAATCATATCACTCTCCTTCCATGTTTTTTTTTTGTTTTGTTTTCATGTATTTTAGGTCTGTCTACTTTATTGCCATCAAAGAGTTTTGTGTTCCTTCCATCTCTGTAGTATCTTTTATTCTTCCATGATTCTACTTTTTTTAAATTTTGGATAACCAACTGAAGAGCATGTTTCTTTTATCATTTTGTACATGCCTACTACATCTGTGTCCAGCAGTTTTCTCCTTTCTGTACACATTTTTCATTATGCCCTTGTTCGTTTTTAATATATTTATTTTGATTTGTTTGTTTAAAATCATTTCTTTCTTCAGAAGGTTATTGATTCCATTTCTTCCGTCAACACCGACAAGGCATCTTTAAAAAAACAACGAAACACAACGTACTTGTTTCCTGTCGGGACAGTTAGGGTGTGGCTACATTTGTTTAATGCGCCTTTTTCAGCACAAGACAGACTGTCATTCCCCAATGTTTTACGATTGTCCGACTAACAAAAGGTGAATTCCAAATAATATACCTATTTTATAGAAAATCTTCATTCGTTTATATATATATATATATATATATATATATATATATATATATATATATATATATATATATATATATACACTATATTTATATGTATATATATATACATTTACATGGATCATTTTTATAGAGGAAATTTACAAATTTAATAGCAATAGAAAATGTCTGTATAGCTTCCATATCAGTGAGGAGATTTTCCTGCATTGTTTTTCATAAATGATATTAGATATTCCATAAGTGCCCAATACTCTTGTTTTTGTCACTAAATTCGTTTTCCTGTTTCCTTACTCTGCTTAGTTTCTGTAAGACATCTTTCTATATTTCTACGCGCCTGATACAAATTTGCGAATTCTTTCATCTAGTATGTTTACTGTATTCACACGTTAAACGTTCTTAAATGATTCTTTTATTTTTATTTTTTTTATTTATTTATTTTGTAAATATCACTAGTGTAGACTTTCATCAGTGTAGGCTTTCGTTTAAAACTGATATTGAACATAAGCGTAGATATATGTGTTTTTTTTTTTCAATTTGGGCAGGAGTTAATTAGCCAAACTCTAAGTAATTAGCCCATGTTTCTTTCAGTAAAATTTGTTTCGTTCAACGCGTACTAAGTAGCTCCACATTTCGCAGAAGGGGAGACACAAATGCGCAATTTGAAATTATAAACAAGCATATTGAATAGAGGCAGATATTCATTAACTGATCGATTAAATTTCCTCGGAAATAAGTATCAGTTATTTTTTTATTTGGAATTATATTTTGGTTTTCTTTGTCCTATAATTATTGGAGGTTGAGGCTAATGGCGCTTGTCTCTAGATAACATTTTTGTTGTTAATTTAGAATTCTTGAATTTTAATGATTTTCGCTTGCTACGGAATATTGTAATTTTTTAGAAAATTTTATTAGCATCTTTTTTTTTGTTGTTTGTTAACTTTTGGGGTTTTATTTGTTCTTTTTGTAAGACTCTAATACAAGGAATTTAAGTTTATTGGAAAATTACTGTTATGAACTAACGGAGAATTATACAAATAGAAATATTCAACAAATACATATACAGAAATCTATACATACGCCTATTTTCTCTCTCTCTCCCTCTCTCCCTCTCCCTCTCTCTCTCTCTCTCTCTATATATATATATATATATATATATATATATATATATATATATATATATATATATCTTCCACACTATATTATTCTTTTCTCCCTTTGATACTCTCTGCCACCCACTTCTATCTCGAAGTTATGATGATTTTCTAAGCCTAGCTTGGACGTGGCACAAGGCCGAATGGATGAAGCATCTACTAAGGATTGAACTCACTATTCAGTCTCTAATTGATCTAGCGAGACATGCTTGCACGACGTCGAATTGCCCAGAGATTTAATAAGCATCGGCCAGAAGTATATAACACTCAGTGAGGATCGTTGTGATTTTCTAAGCGTAGCTTTGATGTGGTACAAGGCCGAAGACATGGGCGCTCAGTAAGGATGGAACTTACTACTCAGTCATAATTGATCTTTCGGAATGAGTTTCGTAACAACTCCATCATGTCGAAGTAACCAGTGATTTATTAAGCGTAGCTCAGTTATGGCACAAGGCTGAATATATGGAGCATTAGGCCGAAATCACGAGGAATCGAGTAAGGAACGAAGCTACAATTCAGTCGTAATTAATCTAGCGAGACAAGCTTGCTAAACATTACACAGCGTCGAAATACCCAAGGTGATTTTCTAAATAGTAGCTTAGATGTGGTACAAGGCTGAAATTATGGAGCACCCAATGAGGCTCGAACTCACTACTCGGTCGCTTGTTAACCATTACACCACGCGGAGGTGTCCCGAATCTCGCATCTATGCATTTGTTTTCTTTCTCCCACACTATTTATAGTTTTCTTATATATATATATATATATATTAATTTTATATATATATATATATATATATTCTTATATATATATATATATATATTAATTATTTTTAATATTACACGTATTTAAAGATCTAAATAGCTATAATAGCAGGATTTTGTTGTTTTTTTTTGAATCTTTCTGTACTTCGTTTTGATTGGTTATTCTAGCTTTTGTAACAATGCTCCCCTAGTGTAGGATCGTTAATTCATCTGAAACTTTTAAAACTATTTATTTTCTTTTCAACACCATCACTTGATAAGACACAGAGTGTGTTGAAACAAAATGGCTATTTTTTAGTGATTTTATAACATACTTATGTTATAAATTTTTATAAAATAATTATATATATATATATATATATATATCCCAACACTTTTTATATCTTTC
>CAHIKZ030004854.1:1562500-1590000 GCA_903632075.3 Acanthosepion pharaonis
TTTTTTTTTTACTCGAATCGACTTTTTCATATTTGATTTTTTTTTTCTGCTAGGCCCGACTCTCTAACCAACTTGCAGGTAGACCACTGGAATCTTCCGGGATCTACGATTTGTTAATTACTCTCCAGGATAAAAAAATCTCAACGTGGCTGGAAAGTAGAATCAAATCGACATTGTGAACTGGAGGCTTTAATTGAACTTGTAATACTGGGCCAGGACAGGACCAACAGCCGATCTTGTAGAGTACATCGATCCAGTGAGTTCAGGATAGGTTTTACACTGGTATCGCAGGATTCCCAATGGTGTCATGAGAGTCTATCCGGTTGTTGATCTCTTCGAGTACAGCATATGCCACCCAGCCATATGATAAATATGGTTTCCAAGCTGAATATATTGCATAATCGCCTCTTTCAGATTCTTTGTTCAGGAACATCTATTAAGAGATATTTTCCAGAACCCCGCTCGATACCACCGAATTAATAATTGCCAGTGATTCATTTACATTTACAATGAAAAATACATTTAAAGATATAAAATAACACATTATTTTACGCCGTTTATGTGAAGGCTTGCCTTCTTTTTTCTTTCTTTGTCTTTATCATGATGCACATTAAAATAAAGACTATTCTAAATCTTAGTATATATATTTCGGCTGACCTTCTGGGATAAGGACTTATCATTATTTACATTATTTACTATCAGACTATTGTATTCATTTTTTTCTTGTCAAAACGTCTTGGCAGTTATAGTCTCAGGCGTTCTCCATGTGGTTTTCGATTCGGATACCCTGTAGGGGATTTCGAACTGAAGAGTTTCTTTAATCTAGATGCTTCATCCCCAAGGTCGAATCATCCTCATTTCCTCCGTATTACATTGGTAAAATTGAAGATCCGCCCAAGAAGCTTCAAGTGAATAGCTGCTTTGTCTTACAGACTCACCAGACGATGTTTCCTCGATTACTGCAATCTTAACACCTTCAAATCGAGGTCAGTTATTATCTATCCCCCATATCATCATAATACTTCCACCTTTTACGCCCATACTACAACTGCATTTAGTAACTGTCTAACTTTATTGGCTCTTTGATATTGTATTATGTAAACATTTAAAAAGAAAAAGGCAGCATTCAAGTCGCTGATTTAGGCTGACTCTCGTATCCAACCAATATTTTAAGCAAGGAACATTTTTCTTTGTCAGTATCACGCCATGCAAGGCTATAAAGCCACTAAGACACAAGGGATGACTGGATGTGGTAGAACTAGGTACAGAAACATTAATAATGAGCGGGAAGAGAAAAGAGTAATCAGGAGGAGAGTAGAGAGTAAGTCTTTGGAGATTAAAATTGGTTGGGAAGCATGGCACCTGAAGGGATGCCCATGAGCGGGAATTGCTAGAAAAGAAGCTATTAGAATAGAATTTACGATTAATTCTAGCCAGCTCATTTGTTAATTAATGAGATCTCGATGTCAGTCTGGTACTGTGCTTAAATTTAAAAAGTCTAGATACTACAGCGAAGAGCTCATCTGAATAATTACCATGAAAATATTTATAGAAAAGACACAGCGAGGCAAACTTACTGCGGTGGGAAAGTGACTGAAGGTGAGCCGCTTGATCAGAACCAATAATTTTACTGATTCTTCTTTGAATATTATCAAAGAGCTCAAGGTAAATAGCAGGGGCACCGGACCATAAGCATGGACGTGACTTATAATAAAATTAAATCTTTTAAAGATATAAAATCCTGATTTATTTCACGATGTTTTAAGTGAACGAACGTGCGTTGTGGTCTAATGCCCAAAGATCGAATTCTAGTCGAGTTCGTTACATTCTCTTGGGAAAGGTATGACACACTCTCTTCTGTTTCCAGCTATGGGGTGAATAGCCGAACAGACTTGGTTCTTTCGCCTTGGTTGGCAACCAGTCTCCTGCAAAAAAGAAATGGCAACGTACTGTAGAAAAACCTTCCGACTAATTATTCATGGATCGAATCACGTATTGCTCTTCACTGACTTGTGAAGAATGTCTTTTTTTTTTTTTTCTATGTAAGTACCTTTTTATGCTGTCATTGGTACAGGAGTTATTTTGTCAAATTGAAATATATTAAAAAAAGAACTCCCAAAAATTCGTTCATGCGCATGTGTAGTTGTATCAATACTAATACGAATCTAATGATGTTCTACGGGACCAAGCGCGTCACACGAAAACTTTTTCCCCATTGGCATATATATATATATATATATATATATATGTAACAGATATATTTACCAAAATTACACAAAAATATCTTGAAAAAATTATTTATCAAATAAAATCACCATTGGATTCAACAACGGTCTCCAGAAGACTTTGGAATCTCCTGCAACTCTTCTAGACGGTCTTCTTGTTCAGGCATTATTTTTGTAAAATATAATAGTAAAAAAGTAAACTTAAATAATTCACTTTGTTTATTCATTTATAAAGTTTATTTGTTGTCTGTGCACAAAAAGAACGATGATTTTTCTCTATTAAGGAATTTTATTGAAATGTTGTTTTGTAAATTATTTTTCTATTGTTATTGAGATGAATTTGCGTTACTACCAAAATAACACTTAATGCTCGCAGGCTTTTAACAAATTTTCTTTTGCATGTGATTTTTCAAATATTGTTTGTTAATGATAACTGCTTAATTAATAAATTACCTTAGTGAAGTTCAAGATTTCTCATATTGTCTTTTTAAATATTTGATTTCTTGAAATCAGAAAAAAAACGTGTTTTCTTTCATATTTGTCTTAGTTCTATAATGATGAGAATCAACGTTCAACAATTATGTTTCTCATTCTATTAGTTTGTCTTCTAATAGATTCTTATAAACCTAATAGGCCTATTAATAATATTAGTATTATATAACAAACTTATTAAGAACCTAAAAGTTTTATTAACTATGGGGTTCTTAATAAGTTCTTATTAACAATCCTATTAGGTTGTCGGGAAAATAATATCCGATTTTACAATGAACATTTTCCTTATGTTCTCATATATTATTATAATAGTTGTACAAAATATATGACTCATTCCTAATGATTAAAGTGTCCTCTTTGTTAATTTTATATAAATCTCTCTCGGAATTCTGTTGTGAAACACTGACACAACCTGTGTATAGACTGAAAAGTTTTATTAAGTTGGTCGAAAAATAATGCCCGATAAAAGTTTCATTGTCTTCTAATATATTCTTATAAAAGTTTCAAAAAAATATATTACATGTTATGGGGTCCACCCCTTTTTCATACAAGTGGACTCGACCAATGTGTACTTGTACTGCTGCCGTTAAATACCCAGGGTCAGAGTAGACAGAGTGATTGAGTGAGTAACAGACACACGTAGAGTAATAGTGTGAGGTAACCGCTTTGTAGGAGTCACAGTTGCGAGCACGTAGACTCAGAAGGAAGTCATACTTCGATACTGAATTTACCAGACTGTATATATTATTATTGCTACTAACCGCGTTTCTGGACCTACTAAGCGTATTACCAATTGTATTATTACGTCAATACATTTATTTGCTATATTTCATTCCTGCGTTTGTCATTCATTTGAGACCGGATTCCATCCCGGAATCCACAACATTACTCATTCCCAATGATTAACGTGTTCTCTTCGTTAATTTTACATCAATCTGTTTCAGAATTTAACTTGAAATATTATATAGCCGTCATTTTCAATATGATAAAGTAGAGATGCGTTTACTTTTTTGAATGAGTTCAAACTTGGTGATAATGCTTTTCAAATTGCAGCCAACATTAACAGAGGGCGAAGGGATACATTTATGATCGGACAGTATGGCGCTGAAGTTCCGCAGTGGGGATACGAGTCTTCTCAAGAAAATTGGCAAGGGGAAGAAATTCGATAAATTGTTTCCACATGTAAATCAAAGAGTTAAAGTTTTAAGGTGTTTTCTGCAAAAATTCGAATGATCCATTTCGTGATCGAATAATTACTTTTGAGGAGAAATGGATCTTTTATGGAAACCGCAAACGATCGACTCAATGGCTTGATCCTTGCGAAAAACCCTAACATTTTCCGAAATTGCCCTAACAGAAGATTATGACGACTGTCTAGTGATCCGCCATTGGCGTTATCCATTAAAATTTTTTGGTATCTAATCAGGTCATCCAAGCCAAAGTTTACTGCCAATCAACTAAGACCGGCACTGATTTATCGATGAGATCCAGTTATGCTTCATGACAATGCTCGGCCACATGTTGCCGAAATGACAGCGCAGAAACTCGCCGAGTTGGGATAGGAAATTTTACCTCATGATCTCTCACCCAGACTACATCTTCTGAAATAATCATTTCTTAATTTGAAAGACATTGTATTGCAAAAATATACATATCTTGACTTCAAAACCTTGATAGATTTATTAAATAAACTTAGAATTCGATGGCAGAAACGTACAGACGTTCAGGGTCCCTATTTTGCTGATTTAACTACTATTTAAATATATTAATCCAAGAGTAAAAGGTTATTCTTAAAAACCTATTAGTTTTAAAAATGTCCCCCACTTTATGTTCAGTAGATGCCTATATTAGTACTATTTGGGCAAAAATAACGAAAAGGAATTGTTAAGCAATTATTAGGGGGATCAGTTTAATACTTAATAACAATTGAAAACCGATCACCCACTTTATGCTCAATAGAAACTTATACTGACACAAGTTTAACCAGGGCATCAAAAAAACGAAGTAATTCTTGGGGATCAGTTTATTACTTAATAACTACAGAAACTCAATACCACGATTCATGTCTCCACCTCCTAATTTATATCAAGTAAAACCTTATATTAATACTAGTTTAGCCAGTCCGTCAAAAATGATAAAAAGTAGTTGCTAAATAATTCTTGGGTGGTCGGGCATACATATATATATATATATATAGATAGATAGATAGATAGATAGATAGATAGATAATATTAGTGGTAAATATACACATACATGTGCAAAATATATAGATATATATACATAGGTGTATACACGTACATGTATATTTTTTGAATAAAAAATTCCGAGAGGATAGAATCCAGGTAGAACTCAATGTCCAGGACAGAGTAAGAATATAATAAAAAGGCTTAAACACTAATATTCCATGGTCATAATTTATTCCATTAGATTCGTAAATACGATCCAATTCATCAGACCTTCAAATTCAAAAAGAAAACAGAAAAAACAACTCCGGAAATAAAAACAGAATTTAGAGAGAGTGTAAGTATGAGGAGGAGGGAGATTAAACCTTAACAGAGAGAATTTTAGGAGAGGTGGGTGGAAGGGGTTTAAGTAAGAGAAATATGAATGTTGTCGGATGTCTAATGCATAAAGATACATTTCGTGGTGACATACACACACCATAGACGATCTAATGTTGTAGATCAGAATAAGAGGGAGGGAGAGGAAAGGAAAAAAGAGGTGGGGGGGGAGAGATGGGACGAAGGAAAGTAAAGTTGCAGGAGATTTACTAAAAGGGCCGCTGTGTAATTGAGAAAATTTTACAAATTTAATATCGACTACAGGTTAAAATGAATATAAACATATAAAAAATAAATATAACGATTATCTAATCTAGCAAGGACCTATATTTTATGTTCAAAAACACATGCGAATACACACATACACAATAACATATACACGTATATACATACACATAGGCGTGTATTCACATACATATACCCATGTACACACATATATAAATATATCCACATATCCACACATCCATCTATATCCATGCCCGATCAACCAAGAATCATTTAACAATCAATATATATATATATATATATATATATATATATATATATATATATATATATATATATATATATATATATATATATGCCCAATCACCCAAGAATTATTTAACAATTACTATATATAGATATAATCAGCATGGCTGAAGCTGACCTGCAGGTGAAAGAGTCCTTGCGAAATAATGTTTTTCTGCATAAAGTGGAAAGATTATATTGAATCAATTGCCAGGTTTTCTGATCGGTTAGTTGGTTCACTGTGCCGTGCCAAAACAATTTATTTCGCCAGAATCTATATTACATATTTATAAATCGTCCATGCATTGAATTTTGCTATCAAATCTGGTTTTGGGCTTCTACTATGTATTTAGAGATTCTTGATAAAATATAAAGATAAAACTGCAATATTATCAGTACTGACATGACATCTCAGTCACGTTGGCACAACCGAAACTAGCTTCAATGTGCCTAAATATTTTCATTGTAATTGCTCTGATGCGCATTCCTCTTTGGTTCGTAGAATTTATGAATTTAGGCGTGCTACTAGATTAGCAGCAAGATTGAAACTGAAAATTGCTAGATTTAACCATAAGTTCTATGCTAACAGGCAGTTTTCGTTTGTGGAATTCTCTTCGGGTTTCATGTTTCCCAGTCAACGTCGATCTTTAAAAATGTAAACGCAATGTCAATCGTCATGTCGTGTCTTCTTGATTCTTGTTCTTCTATCGTTCTTGCTTCTTAATGATTTCTTTTTGGCGTATTCTCTCGCACTCAGTAAACCTTTCTGTCGTAATGATTTTATTGCCTTTGGGATCGATGATAAAAGAATGTTCCAAAAAGATTAGTAAGTTAATATTTGACATCTCTTGTTCTAGGAATAGTAAGTACAACAGACTTATTCAAATATTAAGAAGATCATGTTAATACTTGAAAAGAGCGAAATTACAATCAACGTGTGCTTGGCGACGGCATATATATAACTTTAAGTATGTAGAAAGCTGGATAAAAACAAAATCTGTGCTTCAACTGATAGATAGATAGATAGATAGATAGATAGATAGATAGATCTGAACAGACCCAAATAGATAGATAGATAGATATCAACAGACTGAGATGGATTGAATTTATAGATAGAATGATAGATGATTGTGTATATATATATATATATATATATATATATATATATATATATATATATATATATATATATAGAGAGAGAGAGAGAGAGAGAGCGAGATAGATAGATAGATCTGAACAGAGTTGAGATGGATTAAATTTATAGATAGAATTATAGATGATTATATATATATATATATATATATATATATATATATATAGAGAGAGAGAGAGAGAGAGAGAGAGAGATATGAACAGACTGAGAAAGATTGATTTTATAGATACATAGATAGAAAGTCTAATAGATCTGAACAGATAGATAGATAGATAGATAGATAGATAGATAGATAGATAGATAAATTTTATTTATGCCAATAAGACTGACTTCCTTGGGAGGAAGAAATGGAATTATATTTGGTGTAATCTTCCGGTCCTTAAAAGTTGGTGATGCTGCCAATGTCAATGCGTAGTATTATTTAATGTTGTTAGTATTTTTTAAAGTTAAAATTCACAAAAAAGTTTTACATAAATAATAACTTCACCAAAGACAATATTTCTTCAGACTCCTATGAGCTGACTCTTCAATATCTTGCAAAAATAAATTAAAAGAAGTGTCCCAAAGACTCTATTCCATTGCATATATCCTCAGTTTTCCAAACATAATCCAGTAGAGATCTTTTTGTCCTTAATTAAAAGATATATTTTTGAAGAATCGGTAAGATTTTATAATTTTATTTATCGATACTATCGTTAGAAACAAAGAAAAGAGTACTGAACTGTTGCGTTATACCAATCCAGCAACGGATGCTGGACAATCTCCTTAGAGATGATGAAGAGACTTGAATCAATAGAAATTTGGTCCTATAGAAGGATGTTGGGGAAAACCATGAACCAAACATTTGAGCAACGACGACGTTCTAGAGACAATTAAAACAAAATGGTCATTTATGCCTAACATCAGGAAGAGACAAAAGGAAAGACAGCTTGGAAAATTTGATACTCTCAGAAAAGTTCGAAAGCAAGAGGAACGGAAGAAAACAATGCAAACAGTTTGAGCTTGAGCGAATGGATGCTAGAGCTGGTTTGGGGAGAAATGGGGAAAAGACAAAAAATTCTTGAAAGCTACAAAGCACATGATGTTTTGAAGAGTCATGTTCATCAACGGCCTGAAATGACACAGAATATAGAAGTAAGAGGATAATTTTTTATATTACTGAATATTTATTTTAACGCTTCAATCATTTCTTAACCGGTACGTCGTTGTATATGTAGTAGTTATCCGTTAATCTCGCGAGATTAGCACCTAGTTTGGTCTAAATTCAGTACTTCGATCGTAAAACTGGAGTGACCTTTCCAGCGCGTTGGACTGGGCGAGGGTATATAGAGGCTTTGCACTTCCCAGACATCATCCCGACCTTCACATACCGGCCCTACAGACATGATCCAAAGGAATACCAAGGTATTACGTTTGGGGACGCCATTGTTGAGAGCCAACGGCCTTCTTGGCTTTATTTCGAGTTTTCTGTCCGGATTTATTCACATACCCACTCTGTGTTTTGAACATGACAGCAGAGATTTAAAATCAGGGTTTTCCGAACCCTTGTTGGATAAAGTTCCTCAGCTATGGAGCTCCATCTACCCGAAATAGGTATTTGACATCTGAACTATGTACGAGTTTATCTGTCAAATGTATCCTCTTTTTTTCTTTCGAAGGAATTTGGCAAGCGCTAAAATATATAAATGTGTAGACTAATATATATATATATATATATATATATATATATATATATATAATGAGAGAGACAGAGATAGACAGAGAGGGGACAGAGAGATACTATGATAGATAAGGAGAAATTGATGTAAATTGATACATGCGCAAATATAGATAGATAGATAGATAGATAGATAGATAGATAGATAGATAGATAGATGTGTATTAATTAGTACGTATACGCGCACCTACTTTTTTAGCGTTTTGCAGGGTACACCTCATGCATAAATTTAACGATTGTTTATTTGCTTACCTGCGTGTGCACACCAGCATACGCGTACACGCCTCTCTTTTATTTGGCCGTTTCATTTATCCACTCTACAACTATATATATATATATATATATATATATATATATATATATATATATATAGATAGATAGATAGATAGATAGATAGATAGATATAAATGGTGATATACAGTTACATTATATATAAATACATATGAATGGTGATAACAAAGTTTCATTACAGTTAGATAGATGCAAACAGATTGCGATAGATAGATAGATAGATAGATAGATAGATAGATAGATAGATATGAATGGTGATAAACAGTTACATTACATATAAATACATATGAATGGTGATATCAAAGTTTCATTACAGTTAAATAGATAGATGCAAACAGATTGCGATAGATAGATAGATAGATAGATAGATAGATAGATAGATAGATAGATACTAAAACTGTATGCTGAAAGGAAGGTATGATCTAATAAAAAATTATATCTCAACATCAACATTGTTAAATTTTGAACCAATCTCTTTATTCACAGGTCTATTTATGTTACATTAAAAACAGCCTTTTTATATTAATGGCGTAGTACCTCATCATCTATATTATTATGTCAATGACACAATTTATAATGCAAAGGTTTATAATCTGTTCTCAGTGATCGATTTGATGACAAAACGTTTAGAGCCATTAAGAGAATTGTTTGTGTCGGTTGCTGCAATCATACATGATGTCATATTTATTATAAGAATCTATAATTAAAATGCCTACAAATTTCCTACAAAACTCTGTTCTCCTTATCACTGCAGGTTCTAATATAAGTCGCTTGCTTGTTTCTATGTATTAGCCAACGTTGAGCCCAACGTTGAGCCCAACGGCTGCCCTGGACTCATTAAAATTCATAGTTGAGAAATCAATATTGATGTCCTTCTTTCTTGCAACTTTCACGTTCCTTCCTGTGATCTTTACTTAAACTCTGATATTTTGATTGTTTTAATGTCTTTAGTCAATATTCTACAATGTTTCCTCTTTTTGCATTCGCAACACACCACCTTCTTCAAATATGTTCTTGAGAGCCAATCCACTTTTCTTGAACATAACGCTTTTCTTTATTTTCAATTCCTTTTTTTATATTATTTACTATTTTTATTTTTTTTATTTTTTGTCAATATTTCCAATTTTATTTTTGATATATCTCTGACTTCCATCAAAGTCTTCCTAATTTCAATGGTTATGTTCCTAACCGTCAATATTTTTAGATAACTTGTTTCTCTATTGTAGTATTCCTCAAACTTTGTTTTTACTTCAGGGCATGATTGTAGAATAACTAAAAATCCAGCTTGCACATTAATAAGGAAATATTAGTCATGAAATTTGAAAATGTGAAATTTTGGTTTCCCATTCGCCAAAGAAAATTAGCAGTGCAGTTTTCATTTAAAGGTATTTATGAAGAATCTATTTTTTGGAGAGGTCGATAATAACTGGTTTAAATCCCCTGAGGAAGGCTAAAGGGAAAGTATTATCCTCTCCTTGAAGATTAAGCATCCAGTTAAAAATATCAAATAACAAAGACTTGACTTAGACATTGTTGCCATGTGCATGGTGTCTCTAGCTTTTTACAAATAAAGATTTATTTTTAAATATAAAAATAATTCATTAATTGTTCTGCTATTAAATTGGGGTGCAGCTGACTACCTTACAGGGTGCATTATTGAGCCTCGATGCACCGTTTGAGAAAGCTGCCTATTATGTCGATATTTTTTAAGACCTTACGACAATATGATTAAAATATCTCGTGTTACATAAAGCCTGACCTTACTAAATGGGGCGCAGAATTAATTTCAACTCGGAACTAATTTCAACTGGGAACCAATTTCACCTCGGAACTAAAGGTTAGCGTTAGAGTTAGAGGTTAAGCTTAGCATTAAGGGGTAGGGTTTCAAAATTGAGTTGAAATTAGTTCCGAGTTGAAATTAATTCTGAGGTGAAATTAGTTCCGAGTTGAAATTAGTTCTGTCACTCTACTAGATAAGTTATTGCAAAAATTTCTCATAAAGTTTACACGTGTAGAGGAGTTATAACTCTGAGCAAATAATTATAAACCCCACCTCTAACACGTATATATAGTAAAATACTCGTATTCATGAAAAATCTTCATGAAAGATAGTAACACTGGGTTAAATTGTGAGTTTGAGATCAAATTTCTAATGTTTTCTTGACTCGAAATTTTGAGTGTTAAGAGATAAATGTTACTATTATCGCCTGAAAAAGGAAAATAAGCCGAAATTTTCGTTGACACACGTGCTGATGGCCTGTCCGTGTTGACTATTTATAGTGAGAGTATCACGTGTTTGTGTGCGTCGAGGATAAAAGTGGGATAGATTCTCATTGGTTTAGAAAGAATGAATTAATAATTATAACTGTTATAATTATTTTATTATAATTATTGACATTATAATTATCTTTTCATTTATTTTTTATGGACACGACACATGCCTAACATTCGGCAGTTTAATTTCGCGCATGGCAAAGAGTTTAACTTTTTTGTACATTACAATAATTACGTTCGTTGCTTTAATCTTCGTAACCAAAAATCTACTCCATTCTTTTTCTTTTCTTCATTTTTCTAATTTGTTTTACGTTTTAAGCAGTTTAATATGTTAACTCTCTAAAACCAATTTTGTTTACGATCATTTAACGCTAAGTGCAATATTTTTCCACCGCTGAATGTCTCATTAATTAACGCATATTTTAGTCGCATATTTCTTCTTGCACTTACCATCTTTTTGTCTTTTTTCAGATTTCAGAGAAGCTGTAATGGGTAAGATTAGTGTTAATCTTTATTTCGGAAAATCTTCTTTCTTTTTTCCTTTTTTCTTTTTTGGTCTACTTTATTTTTCTTCCCTTTTCCAGTTATTTGTTTCTTATATTTTTGCTTTCGCATTTTCTTTCCTTTCTATTTCTTCCCGCCTAAATACAAGCCAACTTATTTACACCATATGAACACGTTCTCTTTATTTTTTAAACTAAATTAAAATTTTCTATTAAATTGAAAATTATTTATTTGTATTTTGTTGCTCGCTTTAAAATAATATATATATAGTTATTTCTTTTTTTTTCTTTCGAAATTCTGAAGCCGAATTTAATCTAATAGTTCGACCTAATTTTGTTTATAGAATGTAAAAGAATAAATATGTATGTTTAGTTTTATTTTCGATTCCAATTTCAATTCAGATTTCTTGATTTGAATTTCGTATTAAGTTCGGAACACAAATTCGCCCTTTACCTTGAAACCGACAATTTACATATTCTTTTAACAAAAGAACATTATAATTGTATTTTCTGTTCCACTACAAATAATGAACATGTAAGACTTCATGATTCTGAATACATAATTCTACTGTTGAACACGAAATTTGAATATTCTTTTGAGGAGTATTATTTTATTTTATTTTTTTTATCTTGGCTCCTTTCTTAATCTTTTATTTTTTTATCGTGTCCATTTCAGGGTTTTGACAATAAATTGACTTATGAATATTAAATTTAATTTTTTTTTTTATTGACATTGTTTTGTTTTTTGTTTTTTTTAATTTGAATAAAGTGTTTTGAAACTCTCTGATACCTTGTTAATTTAGAAATTCTTCTTAAATATTTACATTTTTACTTTAGAATGTGGCAGAAGAAATCTTTTTTCAGTAAAGATCAATATATTTCTTTGTTTTTTCTTTTCTTTTTCTTTTTTTCTTTTTATTTTTATTTTTAGTAGTGGAAATTTAATATCATTAAATTAGAGACCAAAACAAAACGACATAGATTACAATCAGTATTAAGTAAATTGAATAGAGATAAGTTTACATGAATATGAACTGGGTTAATAAATAAAAAAAATTCAAAAGATTTATCTATCGAACAAGATGTTTCGCAGATAAACAACTCGTCAGCGTCAGATAACAGATTTATCTGATGATGACGAGCGATGTAGCTGCGAATTTTGTAATCCAATATATAAATCTTTCGATATTTTTGAACGTATTAACTATTTTTTCTCCTTTTTATTTTATTTTTTATTTTTTATTTTTTTTGCCGGAAGAATGTTATTCTTTAAAATCCTTGCCTTTAAACTGCAGTAATTTACTGGACGACGCGTTAAAGATCTTTTTTTTTTTAATTAACAAGCAAGGTAATAAAGTCACTAAGATACAAGGGGGTTACTGAACGTAAAGAGATATGATAACGAAAACGTTATTAAGGGAACGGGAATAATAAAAGAGGGGTCAAGAAGACAATAGATTAAATTTTTGAACATCAAAGTTCCTTGAAAGCAAAAAAACGGAAGAGATTTCCACAGGCGAGAAGTGTTACAGAAAAAACTGTTAGCATACAACTTACGGTTACACAGGTAAAATATGAATTTTATAACAATATTAAACTTGCATCAAGGAGATTTTAAAACATTTTTGATTTTTAAAACATATTTGTAATTTAAATAATATTTTCTAAATTTGATGTTTTTAAATCATTTCACCCCACGGAAAGCGGAAATGCCACTAGGACACGGTGGCTTACAGGAAGTGGAAATGAGAGAAAAGATTGCGTATGTGTAGTATTGATAATAGGATAAAAGATGAACAGGCGTCAAGAAGATAGAAGATGGCGATTGACGTTGCATTTAATTTTTTGAAGACTGCATTTGTCAGTGAAACAAGTAAACAGAAGGAAATTCCACAGCCGTGAAGTGCGAGAAAAGAAACTGTTCGAGTATAAGATGCAGTTTCATTTAGCCGTAAACGTGTGGGATTAAGATGCCAATCTAGTGACGCTTTTAAATTCATGCAGTCGGGTCAAAGTGAAAAAAAAAGCTCGCCAGAGACGTTGTCATGAAAATATTTGTAGAAGAGACAGACTGAAACCAAGACACATCGTTGAAAAAGTTGTTGAAATCAGGCTTGATTACATTGCAGATCCGTCTTTGTATTTTGCAAATAATCTCGAGATGAATAGCAAGGAGTACCAGACCAGATATATCAACAGAATTCAGTGCACGAGTGAACGGTGTATTTGTAAATGTGCAACATTGACATGAAACAATGAAACAAGTTTCCTTGCAGTAGATGCAGCTATTGATTCAATGTAGTCGCTGCAGGCCAAGAAAGCGCAGTGTGTTGCTCCCCAAGAGTCGAACACCAGACATGCTGATGGCAGGCAGAAATGTTTCTGTATGATGATTAAATGAGATCAGTTTTGTTTTTGAGGCGTTCAAATTTAAAACTATATCCTCTGCCCCTGCTAGACACTGATTGGAGGCACTTTCATCGGCAGCAGCCAGATTTATCTTATAAGCTCAGGCGGATTTGCTATTGAAACAGAATTAAATGGTAGAGTCATCTGCATAATTATTCATTAAGGATTGTAATAATGTTACTTATTATAAAACGCATATTGTGTGTGTGTGTGTGTGTGTGTGTGTGTGTGTGTGTGTGTGTACGTTTATATATTGGATCGGATTTCCTACATTTTTCAACCGATTTCAACAAAACTTCACAGGACTGCGTAAAATTACCTTGCGGTGGTTCTGACAGCGCCAAAAATTGGAAAAACACAATTGTTTTTGAATGAAATCAATTTGAAAACACGATAAAACACGATTCTGTCGCTAGAATGAAAGGGGGACAACTCATATCGAGTTATACTTATTATAAAACCCAGGTTGTGTGTGTGTGTGTGTGTGTGTGTGTGTGTGTGTGTGTGTGTGTGTGTGTGTGTGTGTTCGTTTATATATGGGATCGGATTTCCTACGTTTTCCAATCGATTTCAACAAAACTTCACTTTTTGGTGGGGCAGGTAGTGTTTCTTATTGTCTTGCACACTTTTTCCTTATTTTTACATTCAGAATGCTTTAAAAATTCCATTTACAAGACAATTGTTTATAATAAAATTCTATTCAATCGGTAGACTCATAAAGAATGAAAACAATGTTTTTGTTTGAGTTTGGGTTTGACCAATTCGTAAAAAACAAACAAAACAAGAAAAAACTACTTAAGACATGTGTGTCCGTCAACCTTAAACAAGAATCTTTGTCAATTTTATTTTTCAGTCTTTATGATGGTCGATACTTGATCTATCTCTTACTGTTACATCCCCGGGCAACGCCGGGCTCTACTGCTAGTTTCTGAAATTCTGATAAAAATACTTTATCACATCAACAATTTATTACCCAGTCTATGTACTTCTCGCGTCTTTAATTCCTCTTATATTTTTCAGGTGTGTCGGCTGTTGGTAAGTTTATTTTTTGTTAATTTAATATACTCTATCTCTTTTTCTTTCTCTCTCTCTCTCTCTCTCTCTCTCTCTCTCTCTCTCTCTCTCTCTTTCTCTCTCTTGTGTGTTTGTGTGTGTAAAATATATCAATATATTATACATGAGTTAACGGTTTTCTGCTAACATTAACAAAATTTGGCATTAAATAATTAGCATAAAAAAATTAAATTTCATAGCCTAATAAAAGGTTTAAAAGTTTAACCCAATCACAAGATAGAAAAACCCTTTATGAAGTCGTTAAAAACAAATTGTAGTTCAGGGCGACGCGTTTAAGTACGAAACAGCCCTTTGGGAAAAAAATAAATAAATAAATAAAAGGATAAATAAATAAATAAAATAAAACAAAATTCTCTAGACACTTCACGGCATATTATGGTGCCAAAAGTAATCTTTCGCTGTGACTGACCAGACGATGTGCGCACATGAATGGCATCATTCATTTTGAAATGAATGCCCCCCACCCTATCTCAGCTTGAGCTCTTCCCGAAGGTGACTGATATGTAGATAAAAATTATCTCCTAGAACCCTTACCAAAATGGTCGCCCCAGTTGTTTCCATAGTGATTAATTTTGCGAATAAACATGCTTATAAAGATGCGTAAATTTCAAGATTGGTTATTCCTAAATTTTCGCTTCAGGATGAAACAGGACTTGATATTTTAAATGAATTTAATTTTAATAATAATATTCAGGTTTTCGGCTCTTGTTTTTGAAACATGAGAACTCTTATGTAGCGAAGAAATCATATTTTTTTTTTTAAATAATCATAATTTAAGCTCTACTTTGTATGAAGCACTTTTTTTTAAAATAAAAACAAAAATACTAAAGAACTCCGGATTATTTACCTAACGTGTTCTTTTCCTATTTTTCACACACACACACACACACACACACACACACACACACACACACACACACACATATATATATATATATATATATATATATATATATATATATATGCGTGTGTGTGCAATTTTTATATATATTATTTATATATTATATATGCACAGTACTTATTGGAAAGCACTCAATATCAGTGACAGAGCTAACATGTGAATCCAATATATATATATATATATATATATATATATATAGTTGGACTGATGTGAGTTTGTGACCCTGGGTTTCACACTATTTGCGTTCATCAGACAAACAGATTAATTTTTAGTTTTAGTTATGGTTGCCTATATTGGTGTTTTGTTATGGTAATTGGCGGAAAAATTGTCTTCGGAAACTTACTCATAATTACGCAAGCAGACACACACGCACGTTTACTCATTGACGTACCCAGACATACATACACGCACAATCACCTATTGGGGCTCACACAAACATATATGAACAGTGCGGGACTGGGCATATATACTCATCCATGTGTCATTGCGTCTATATGTACGCATTTGGTCGCTGTATTCAATGTTGCATTGTGTGGCGAATATCTTTCATCTGTTGCAGCGTCAACGCGCAGACCATTCGTCTATTTTGCTGAATAATGTTTTCTCGCATACACGTATATACATATGCACATGCGTTCACACATCTATCCGTCTGGGGTTTTTTTTTGTTTTTTTTTTTTGGGGGGGGTTATGATGGAGTCTATGTAAGACTATGGTCGGTAAAATTTCTATTATTTTTAATTTTTTAATGCTGTTTTGTTTCACACGGTCGCGCCATCAACACTAAACTGTAATGCCAGCAGCTAGACCACGTGAACAAGAAACTAAAGAAAGAGTATCTTGCTTTAGATCACTCGAGGTTTGCATTTGTTTCAGCAAGACAATGCGAAGTCACACACTGCCAGGTTGACTAAGAAGAAGTTCAAACAGTTGGACGGTATTGAGTTTTTTCCACATCCACCAATCAGTCCTAATTCTGCTCCGAGTGACTATCGCTTATTTCGCTCAATGGCACACTTCCTCTGGAATTAGCGATTCAACACTTGATGAAGTGAAAGAAGCTTGTCTACAGTTTGTTTGTTTTTTTCATTCAAAGCCATCGGGCTGGTATCTGGGACAAATATACGGCATCTGGCAAGATTTGAAACTGCATTCTCTATGACGTTGGATCTGACGTGCTTAACTGCTCAGCCACGTAAAACTTACGGTCAAACAAAGCCCGAATAGAGCGGTTAAGCACGTCAGATGCAATGACGTTTCCTCATAGAGGACGCAGGTTCGAATCCTGCCGCAGGACGCATATTTTTCTGACAAGATTAATCGAATATTCAGGCCGGTAGATGTAGTTGGATAAAAATATTATTTAATTAACAAAAACGGAGCTTCCTTTCGAATATGATTATCCCTAAAAAGTAACGTTTAAACAAAATAAATTAAAAATAACAATATGGCAATATTCATTTCTCATATATATATATATATATATATATATATATATATATATATATATTAGTACTTATACTGGCACTGACGAACTGGGAACACCACACAGCGAAACTACACTCGCATGCCAAAAACGTAGGTACACGTATATGTACTAAGTAATACATATCTTTGCTCTGGATAACTGCCTTGAGAACTATTGCGTTTACACCTCATGCATAGATTTAATGATTATTTATTTGCTTGCCTGCGTATGTTCACCAGCACACGCGTACACGCCTGCTTATATTTGGTTTCATATTTATATATATATATATATATATATATATATATATATATATATATATATATATATATATATATATATATATATATATTCATACTTGTTTCATTAAATAATATAGACAAGTGTTGTCTATTACTTTATGTAAATTCTTTTCATATCGTCTGATAAGCTTAATAACATTATCATTAAACGTAAATCACAATATTTGTCCATATTTTTTAATCCAGTCTAAGCTTTCGGCTTACATAAGCCATAATCAAAGATGTCAATTACTGTACAATATATTAAGCAATATACGCACAAGACAGCGATGATAGTCTGTTCCTATTTACATGGATGATTTCCTAGCAACGATAAACACGTGCATATAAGACGCTTGAAGCGAAAATCGCGCCGTAGCTCATGACGTCACACATGTCCACGCGAGAGTGAATTCGAGAAGTATTAAGTATGGGAAGCCGTTGGTATAAACCAATGGCTTCTGTTACCAATTATAGACATTTATGATATCTGTGGAGATTTTAAAGTTTATTTTGTTCAGGTTAGGTTTCAACTGTTTTATGTATATAGCTACAAGAATTTTTAGTTTTTGTTTATTGTTTTCATGTTTAAGTATAGTTGTGTTTTCAACAAGGATTTTTCGGAATTGTGTATGCGGCCAGGCATGTTGTTTTAAATGCCCGAAAATATTAGAGTTTTCATTCAAATGTAGTGTCAAGCGTCGTGAAAGCGAGTTTGTGGTGTGACCAACATAAATATTATTTGGTTATGTTGGTTTTTTTGCAAATCGCTAACCGGGGGAGAAGAATCATTGCGAACAATTAAGTTGGATATACTAGATTTAGTGTAGTATATGATGAACTTAACTTTTTGCTCGGATCTGTTGTTGATATATTAGTATTTACTAATTTTTTAGTATATTTTCATCTTGTTTATAAATAGTATGCATTTGATTACGATATAGGAGATTAATATGTTTGAGATTAGTAGAAGCAGTATTATGTACTATTTGCTTAGTATTGAGATAATAAAACATGTATGAATGAAAAAATGCTGCCTAAATACACACACACATATATATATATATATATATATATATATATATATATATATATATAAGTGTGTATGTGTGTGCGTGTGGATGGGTACGTGTTGACTGCTAAACCAGATTCAGCACACACCTCACAAATTATACAAATTGATATTAATTGTAAAAAAAACATTAAGAACCTCAGCAACAACTCTACAATCCCCACTCTTTTGGTTGATTGATTGACTGATTTGTTTTGTTTTTTTTTTTTTTTGTTTTTTTTTGGGGGGGTATCAGCCTTTTTTTATGTTATTTAAAGCTATATTTTTAGACTTTAAGAATTATATATATATATATATATATATATATATATATATATATATATATATATATATATATGGTGATTGAAAAGTAACTCTGTATTTTATGTATGAGTGGCCATCCAGGAAGTCTACTATACCAAACCAAAACTTTGGAAGAACATGAAGGGCGAATAAAAGAAGTTTTGTCTTCCATACCACAAGAGTTCCTTGTGTAACCAATTCGCGCGATTCATAGGCGCCTCGAGAAGCTGTTGCCCCTGTCGAATTTTAAATCAAACCTTTGCTCACATATCCATTTCTTGTAAAAATTGTAGTTCATAAGTAAATTATAAGTATTTTAAAATGGGGCGTTACTTTTTAATCAGCCTGTATTTATGTATGCACACACACACATATATATATACATATATAGTTAATATTTTTGCATCCACCTGCAAAAAGAGACTAAAAATAATGGAAGCTTTAATAATAAAAAAGAAAAAACAATTCTTAACAATATTAACTACGAACAAAGCCACAATGTGCTAACATCCCAATCACACACTAAGACATACACAGAACGCGCATACTCAATTAAGCTGAAAAATAGAATCATCCTTGATAATGGCTAAAGGTATAGCCGAAAGCGCTCGGAAATATAAAACATTTGGACAGTTCTTAAACATCTCTTGTCCAGAAAAGAAAGCTCTTGTTCGAACACAAGAAAATTAAATAAAAGCTTAACCGTAGTACCTTGTCTGTAGTTTTTTACTATATATATATATATATATATATATATATATATATATATATATATATATATATATATATATGCACATGTTCGAATCCGATGTTAATTGTTATTTTACAATGACCACAACCTGATACTTGATGTCGATTTCTGGTGTTTTTTAGATTGAAACGTTGCGAGTCAAAATTTGTTGAAGTTTTCTCCATAAATGTATGCCTTACGGATAAATTACTCTTCCGTTATATTATGTGCTACGAATTTCGGGGAGGATAAATCGTTGGAAAGACATTCAGAAGGATTATTTGGATCGTTCCCCCACCTCTCTCTCTCTCTCTCTCTCTCTCTCTCTCTCTTTCGGACGCTATGAAAGTAACAGATTTTTTCAGGGATATTTTAACCTAAACAGTCAACATTCGGACGTCGAAGAAGAAAAAACTTCGACAGAAGGGAACGCTAAAATATTGAAAATTAATCTCTCAACCTGCTTTCGCTATTTGAAAAGACTTCAGTTGATAACTCAAAAAGGTGACATTTTCCACCACGACAACTGAAGACGGCTGTGGAGAAGGAGATTATACAGAAGCTTAAAGAATTCAAATTAGAACCCCCCCCCAGTAACAGCCGTATTCTCTTCACTTGGTTCCTTCGCATTTTCATTTGTCCCCAACTATACAGAACAATTTAAATAGCAAAAATTTCACTCAGTCAGAAACTATTTCACAACCTTCTTCCAAGAAAAACAGTAGGTTTCTACTAAGATGGCCTCAACAATCTTGTAGAACGATGGCAGACAGTTGTTGAAAGCAATGGAGACATGTACTTAACAAATAGATGTTTTTGTGAGTATGTAAAATTTTGTGTTTTATTTTCTAATCGGGCACGAAATTTGCAATCATCCAATATATATATATATATATATATATATATATATATTACAATATTTTTTTTTTTAAATTAAGAAATAAATATTATAATATAAGCTCTACTTATGTATAAAACTCCAGATTATTTACCTGACGGGTTCTTTCTTATTTTTCTGCATACTTGCGCGCACACACACACACACACACACACACACACACACACACACATATATATATATATATATATATATATATATATATATATATAAGTGCGTAGGTATGCAGAAAATAGAAAAGAACACGTTGGGTGCATAATCCGTGGTTCCTTAGTATTTTGTTTTTATTTTTAAGAAGACAGTGCTCAATACAGAAGTAGAGCTTATATTATAATAATATTTTTTAGTTTTTCAGCTCTTGTTTTTGAAACATGAAAAGTCTTATGTAGCGAAGGAATCATATTTTTAAACAAAAAATATTTTTATCCATTTCTCGGAATCTAATGCACGTATGATGCCAGTTTCTTTTATAAGTTAAGCACAAAAAAAGGAATATAAAATTTTCAGAAGAGTAGGTTAAATACAACAAATTTGACAGACGAATTATGCAAAATAGGAAAATACCAAATTATTCGTGCAGTAGAGAATATCGTTTTAAATTGATTGATTCTTCTAAGTCTAAGTAACTTACAAAATTAATTCATCGGTGAAGCCTTCTACACTATTTATTCTGCAGAATATTTGTGATAATTCCAGCAACGAACATTACGTGGTGCATAGAGTGTCACCATTGTTATTCTTACGTTAACAATAAAATGGGGAAGACAAACTCCCTTAGGGTTGATTTGAGGCAGTAAATTATGAAATTTCCACAAGTCAGGAAGTAGTACAGCACTATTTCAAACCGGTTAACTATCTCTATATCTACGGTACACTCTCCAGATCAACGGTACAGTCTCCAGTTCTACGGTTATAAAGACGTTTAAACTGGTTGGCACGACAGAGAATTTGACTGCAGGAAAACTGTGTCGCAAGGTTAATATAAACCCAAGAGCTGTTTCGAAAGACATCGCAAAAGGTTTGGATACGATGGGTAATACTCGCATTTGTATACGATGCGTAAATACTCACATAATAGAACCTTATTTAAAAAGAAATAGGTTGTGTTGAAACCGATCATGACGAACCGTTCTTCACAATCCATGTCTTATTGATCTTCAGCTTTAATTTTACCAAAACGTTGTTGGATAAAGAAAATTGCTTTTGGGAACAAGTACCATGGAGTGATGAAAAAAACTGAGCCTTTTGGGCATAATGATGTACAGAAATTTTGGTGCAAGAAAAGTGAGGCTTTCCTCGACAAGAACACAGTGACAACATTAAAAATTGGAGGCGGCTCGATGATGTTTTGGGGTTGTTTTAGTTCAAGGTGGACTGGACAATTAATTGCAATTAGAGGAATAATGAAATCTGCATACTATATTATAATTCTGGATGAAAAACTACAATTGCTAGTGCAAGATTTTCATCTAGGTTGGCGATTTACTTACCAACAAGATAATGATTCCAAACATACGTCCAAATCAGTGACTGCGTGGCTTCAGTAAAAAAGAAGATTACAGTTCTACCTTGACCATAAATGAGTCCTGGCTTGAATCCCACTGAAAATTTATGGCAAGAATTGAAAGTTTGAATAAATCATCGGTCACCAAAAAACCTTCAGGTATTAGATCGTGAAACCATTGAAGAATGGAAAAAAAATCCAGAAAAGACTTTTCAAATCTCATCAAAAACTTTAGAAAATGATTGCAGCAAGTTATAAAGTTGAGAGACCATGCTATTGATTATTAATATTGTGAAAATTGTTCAATTTGTTTCTCTTTTTCATACTCAATAAAAATTTTTGACTTTTCTTATTATGCATAATTCTCCTGTCAAATTTGTTGTATTTAAACCTATTGTTCTGAAAACTGAGTTTACATTATTTTTCTGTGGTTATTAACATACAAAAAACCTGACATCATATCCATTTATAGTTGAAACTGGTTCTCTTCTGATGAGACGAAACCGAAGTATCGGATTCACGAAATAAAATATTACCATGTGTTTCTAAAGTCTCCGCTTTATTAATTATCATTTGCTCTGTTCTTACATTGACCTCACTTTGGTTTTATATCCTCTGTAGAATTATACATACGGATTACCAAATAATATATATATATATATATATATATATATATATATATATATATATATATATATATATATATACATGGGTCAGAGAATTTTTATGTATTTTTTAATCTGATATCAATTACTAAATTACATGCGGTGAGATTCCTTTCTTTCGATTCAGTCTACACAGGTCACGAACTGACAATAACAATATGTCAATTGCTATGAAATATGATATATAATATATATAACATGTACGTAAAACTAATTCTAATTTAATACTAATTGTATCGCGTGTCCGTTTCTTCTATTGAACCAAATCATATGACATTTTATCATTCGCAAAACACAACAGGCAGAAAAACCAATATTTTTAACTAGCGCTTGGATCTCTGACACACAGGGTCGAGTATATTAAAGCCTTAGTGAATCCAGACAAAAGCCGTGGTTAAAAATATGTCGGGATTCCTGGCATTTCAATCCCTGGCACTGCTAATGCTGAAAGTTACAAATTCTACTTCGGTCGAAGAAATGAATAAAGGTTAATAAAACTCGTGAGTTCTACTTGATACGAAATAATACCTAAGCATGAAAAACGGAATGAGAAGATGGATTGATTTCGGGTATGTGACTACGTATGAAGATAGACCCTTAAAGTAAACCAAAAGACGAAATACTGAGTTAAGATAGGTACCCCCACGAGATTTCAGTTATGACATTTTTCCATAAATTAATAATAAAATAAATGGAAATACAAATAACACATAATAATAATAAATGTACATAAAATTATAGTATTTCATGTACACTTCTGATAAAATTTCATAATTTAATTAGATACCTTTCTTATGAAATTTAATCTCACTCTTAACAGTCTTATTTTTTAATTTCTTTATAATATATTTTCCATAAAGCATCGTAAACGTAAAGGTGAAAGCTAAGTACAAGAAAAAATTAGAGCGCTGAAAGTTTTCCTTAAAAATAACGTGGTATATAATTCACTTAAATGTAACTTTTCTCCTACCGTAGAAGGAATTATCCTCACGTAATCCGTCAATATGTCATTCATCACCTGTCAAGAGACTGCTTTGTTTTATTTTCAAATTATATCTTTTCGGCGCAGAAGATAAGTTAAGCTTGGTTCAAAATATTTTAAATAAACATTATAATTTCTAATTTTCTTAAAATAAGTTTTGAAAAAATGATAATTGATTTTTAAAAGAATTTCAAACTGAGATTTTCATTTTTTTTTATAAAATGGAAAAAATGGTTGCCATAATCGATTATCTGCCAATTTTCCTGACTCAAAAAAAAAACAAGATTTTTAACGAAAATTTCGGATGCGCTAGTAACGATTAAAAAATCTAAAAAGATACCCCCACAATACTTTGATCTTTCCTCTTCATAATAACATAAACATTTAGACAATAAAATTTTGTTTTCGTCAATTTTGGTGTCTCTTTCATCATGCTATGCTCTTTTTTAGCGATCTCATGGTGGTACCTAAGTTAAGATGAGCCTGCTAATCCCATTAGCAAATTATATAATAACTAGAAACATTCGTGAAAATGTCACGGTTTTCCTATTTCAATTTTTTGATGAGGTTTAATTCCTCAGTTAATTGGAGGAGCATATCATGTGTTCTACGGCAGTAAAATATTTGTAGAAATTCCCTTATCGTATCGTCAAATATTTTAATATTCCAATAACAATCCTAAATATGTATAAATGACGTTATTTTAAGAAGAAAGGGGTACAAACGAAAAGGTTTTCTTCCATTTCACTGAAACAAGAGTTAAACATATTCTATCTCATCTGCTTTCTTTCATTTTCTCAGTGAAACCAAGTAATGTCTCTTATAGGCCTTTGTCCTTCTTTCTACGTATGAAGTAGTGACAGAAGACGTTAAATACGTCTATCTTCCTTTTCTTTCTTTTTCCCCGCTGAAACCAGGTAGTGTTTCTGGTATATCTTTTCCGATTTCGACGCGATCAAAACAGAATAGTCAATTATTTATAAGATATTATTAAAAAACGTTAAACTTTTCTATCTTTCCTTTCCTTCTTTATTTTTTCTTTCTTTTTTTCTTACGTTCATTGTTTCTTTTTCCCATTGAAGCCAGGTCTAACGGCCGCGCAATGGAAGGAAAAAGACTGAATTATCAGATGATGATTTCTCCTTCTGAACAGACACTGAATATTTTAACGAAATGTCTAAATGATAACAATATATACTAATATATGTTCGTATTAATTCTGAAATCCGAAGATGTCTCTTTTCATTGTCCAGCATTATCTACAATATAAGAAGATTGATCTTACATTGAAGTTTAGTAATCATTTCTTTTCGACATTTTTCTGTTTTTATACTTTATTTACTATCACAAATATTTCAAATAATATTTAAACATACAAATTTAAACGTTTTCTGTTACGTATTAAGTAAATATGAAGACAATATTTCCTATGAATTATAATCCCTTCCATTTCACAAAACATGTTAAGCCTATAAGATAGATTTTAGCCTCAGTTTCCCTTGTTAAATCTGCAATCCATCGTTAGTGCCGATTTTCGCCTCAGGGAACTTATGTAAATGCAACAGTATTTCATCGGTGGACATTTACTAAACCAAACTTGATATCATTTATTCTCGTTATTGTTGATTGAGTCGATATAATATTTAACAGATTAAGCACACTCTATAAGTGCCGTCAGGTGTGGTACTTGTGGTGTGCCCATGGAGAAGCTAACCTGTTATACTGAGATTGACACAGACATATTGAAACCATGAAAGAACAGTGATCACTTGAACGACAATAGCAGGCTCTTGAAACTGCTGTCTACGGCTTTCTTCTTGTGAAATGGCACAGTAAAATTAAGATCACTGGACAGGTCAACATGATTTTCACAGATTGCCATAACTGACACAAGTGAATCTGAGTTCAGTGAATAAATAGGCCCTGTGAGGACACTTAAAAGTGGCTTCGCGCGTTAGACGAGGATTGGCAATCTTCTGATGCGGACCGCGGCGTCATGGCTCTCAATTTCATCTTATCAAGCGACATTGCAACGGAAACATGTCAAATATGCAGGATAAATTTATTTCTCAACAGATCCGACCAGGCCATCATGGTAGAGCAATGGGTTAATTGTTGTAGAGTATAAACGTTTGTCAGAAATTCTGCGTAAGGAGAATTTGTATCAAGCACACATAAAGGACAAATGAAATAAATTCTAATATTAACATCTAGCTATTAGTTATTAGCATTTTAAAAAAGAAGTGTTTCAAATATATATATATATATATATATATATATATATATATATATATGTTTTGAAATTGATTATTTTAATATAATTTATAGTTATACGTTATTTATATAGACACAAATATTTAAGCCAACTTAAGTAAATGCTCTGTTTATAATAAACAGTATTAACAACATTTACCGGCGTGAATGTGCGAGAAACCAGACGTTTCCTTCGTAGATAACATGGCATAGCACCTCAGTCTATATGAGGGTTCTGTGTAGGATAAAGGTTCGATTCCTGTCGGAGGACGCATATTTTCTATGAAATTTCTCGGTTAGAGGTGAGTGGAAAGTAAAACGTTTTATAAAATTAAACCCGGATATCACATTAAATTGGGTTTATATGAAGAATGAAATGTTAATTTGAAACTAAGAAAGGAATAAAAAGGTTTTTTTAAAAAAAAAAATATATAGATGGAGTTAGGCTTAAAAATACAAAATCATACTTAAATGTACTATTCCAAAGATAAGTCATATTTAAAAATAAGTCATATTTAAATTATTAAAAATAGAATTAAGTAAAATTATACTTACAATTAGTTATATATAATATAAAATCCATAGGTTATATTAAAATAATATTTTTTTCCTTATTTAATGTCATAAGGTTTAATTTTATAAAACCTCTTACCGGGGTTTAATTTTATAAAAGATAAATACCTTCCACCCACCTTTAAGATAAATACCTTCCACCCTCCTCTGACAATTGCTTCGTGCCTTTAATCTGGCTGAAACATTGAAATGGGAAAATTCTGTATTTTTATTTCTATATTTATTTATTTATTTTTTGCAGCTTTCGCAGTTAAATATCTAATTCCGACATGGACTCAGTCGATAGCAAGGTTGAATAAGACTGACAAATTTTATTTTTTCGACGGTTGAAATAAGCTTAGTCCCCATATAAGGTGATTTTGAATTTTATTGTGTATTAATTATTTGCTCTGTAATAATAAATACACTGATCTCTTTTTGTGGATCAGCTTAAATATTTTATATTAGGATCCATTTCGATTGTATCGCAACGAATTTATTACCTTTATTTATATATATATATATATATATATATATATATATATATATATATAGTGGGTGAGTGTGAGTGTGTGGATACATATATATTTGACGTTATATATATATATATATATATATATATATATATATATATGTATGTATGTATTGACAGCGTTCCATATATATATATATATATATATATATATATATAGATATATATATA
>CAHIKZ030004854.1:1592500-1632500 GCA_903632075.3 Acanthosepion pharaonis
CACACGCGCGCGCTCACGCGCTCACACACACACACACATATATATATATATATATATATATATATATATATATATATATATATATATATATATATATATATAAATAAATGTGTGTGTCTAAATGAAATTATTTTGAATATCTCGAGAAACTGGTGCGCGACATTCATATAACTTTCTAATCGACAATCGCAGACGGACCCCATGCAAGAGGTGCCATCCGATTTAGGGGTGGGACATGAGGGTGGATGTTACAATAACTGATCATTTCTGAATGGGAGAATATTTCCCGGTTACCTCATGGAAAACATTAAACCCATCCTAGATAATAAAATAACTAACCAGAGCTTCAGGATGTAGATCAGAAGCATATGACTAAAATAAGCTCTCGTAAGAGATAAGAGACATTGGCTAAAATCGCATCTACATTCAATGCAAAAGTTACCAGGCAATTGTTTCTTAGCTTCCAAAGGATATAGAAAGAGAAGTTCCACCAAGTTGCTCTTGTTAACCCTGCAACACCATACATAAGGATATTGTAAGACTAAGCACAGATTCCATGACTTTTAATTCGAATGGTCGCATTAGGTCATTGGTCCAAAAAGTCATGGACGTTAGCCCTGTGATTGAGATCACAACATGTGCGATTTGTCAAGGATGTCACCTTTATAATATCAATGGAAGAAAACGGTCCGAGTATGTTACATCGTTTGGAAGTAACTTAAAATCATACCACAAGAGGGTTCAGCCTTGTGAATGAAACTGTTTAGACGGAAACAGGCGATAGTTGTGCTAGTACAAAGTCACAAGTCATCGTGACCGAGGGTGTGAGCGTACTAGCCTTAACCTGATTATGCGTTCTTTCTCAGAAACCGTAATTACGGCATAGTTGCATTTTGGGTGCTGAAGAAACACAAATACAACTGAGCAGGCGCCTGTAACAGGGATTATCATCCTAGAAGACAGGCATATATAGAAACTAGCAATTAGCCATTTCCTTTTTACTCTTTACCGTTCGTCTGGATGTTATATAAAAACTTTTTAATGTTACTTAATAGAAAAGATTATGTATTCCGATATGAAATGTTTGTATTTTGTTACTTTGTCAAATAATGATAATATCGATAAGCGTTGTGACGTTTACGGCTCGTGGCTTTTGTTATAGAAGAACAACTCGAACTGATTTTTAGATATGCTAATGCGTCGTCGTCAGATAAAGTGTTTTGCTTCTACGACTTTTACCAAGCAGAAATTGATTGAATAACTTTTATCAATTCGTTTACATTGTAATCAACTATCAGGATAGAAGCTATTAAATAAATTTCTATTTTGATGTCTTTTCCCGCTTTTTTGCAGACAAACGATTGTTTAAACCTACAGGATATGTTTTTACTTTAGTTTTAGAGTCAGATAGGTACCTCCACGAAATTCAGCATACCGTGAGGGAAATATTAATCAAATGTAATGAAAACATAGCTTTTTTCTCAAAATTTTGATGCCATTATTAAGAGGAAGGATCAAAGTAGTTTTTGTTTATTTAATTAAATTTTTACTCCTTTTTAGAATATTCGAAATTTTGATTAAAAAAATTTTTCTTGTGTCAGCAGTTGTACTAACTTTCGCATAGCAAATTTTGGCATCGTTTTTGCGTGACAGGCTAATTTGGAAATTCTTGCAAAAGTCAAATAATTGTCAGATTTTAATGAAATTTCGAGGACTTATTCACTAATGAATGAAATGATTTTTTTTTTATTAGAAAATCTTGGTAATTGTTTTTCTGCTCCTTATTTAATTTTATAAAAACTTGAGAAATTCAACCTGATAATTTTCAGTGACTCTATTAGTTAACAGCAAAATTCATAGAAGAAAAATTTTTTTTTTGCAAAATCGGACCCCATCTTACCGAATATCTGTTCTGAAAAAAAAACGCATCATTTAATTAGATATACTTTTAATTGCTTTTCTGAATGATATATATTAAAGATAATAATTTTCGACAAAAAATGAATTTTATAAGATTTGTTTTCATTTTTTTACAGTTTTAAATTGAATAAATTATAAAGTCTTTAAATCTTTTAAAATTCATTTTCATTGCGATTTTGTTTTTTTTGGGGGAAATATTATTATTAATTAAAACTTTATTTACTAATCATATATTGTAAAACTTATTCCGATCTGACGATCCTGAATAGTTTTAAAAGATTTTCAATTATGTCATTAGGCGCATAATTTTTTGAAATATGGATGTACAAATCGATAAATGCTATAAACAAGTAATATTGATTCAAATCAGATTAATTTTAATTTAATTCTCCACAGATAACGCTTCATATATATATATATATATATATATATATATATATATATATATATATATATATATATATGCTGTTCTGCGCTTCTAGCAGCTTGGTTGGTATAATTTTAATTTTTTTTTCCTTCCTTCCCTGTCCATTCATTCATGTCACCCATGACAGACTTTTTTCTTTTCCTCATAATCTAAATTCCCCGTTAACAGTTCTGACGACAGGGGACGAAACCGGTCGACTGGTGTGTGTTTTATTTTAAACTTATCATGGCCTACAATACAACATTTCTAGTTTTTAATGCCTTTATATATATATATATATATATATATATATATATATATATATATATATATTTTTTGCAAGATTTTTAAAACAGAGAATTAACTTTTGTTTACAAATCTGTCAAAAATGGCCGTTTTGATCGATTTTACTGAAAATAATTGATTCCGATAGAATTTCTGTATAAAATACACCACAGAGTATTTTGCTTACAGGAAATAATAAATTTTAAATACTTTAGCTAAAATGAAAGCTTTAAGAAAGTTTTTTTTTTAATTTTTAAATTCATTTTCATTTGTAGGTATACCGAATTAGTGGATGTACCTATATAAAACAAGATAGAAAGTTCAATTTGGTTAAATAACCATATCCATCAATGGAAAAATGACGCTTGTTCTAAATTTAAACTATTTATAAATACGCCCAGCCTAGTAGGCTCAATGGAAGACGGACCCGCTTGTAAAATTCAATATGGCTAAAACACGGCACAATTAACCAACATCGAGCAGCCGCGAACTTTTACCTATAATGATTGATGTGTCTTCTTTGAATGGAGCTATATGTCTTGCACGTCTACCGGGAGTCAAGTTCTCCCCAGACCTCAAGGGTGTCTCATATATCCGATATATTTGCTAAAGATGCTGGAAAAATCTATCTTTACCAGAGCCAGATCAAACAAAAACACCATATCTGTACTGGAGCTTGCCTCTTCTTACTTGCCTGTCTTGAGGGAGTTCAAAAATTCTTGAACGTTGTAATGAGTGGATATTCTCCTTTTATCCGCCATGTCCCCTCAGGACGTAGCGGTCAAGGCTCTTCACAAGTTCCTGTCCTTTACAGTTCTTAATAAATTTTGTCTTTCTATTGTTTCTCTTAAAACTTGTTGCCCCATCCATTTACTAGCGTAGTATGTTAGGCGTTGTTTTCCTCTATCTCTCTTGCTTTCAATCTGTCCTGTGGGTATCAGATTTTCCAAGCCCTCTCTCCTTATTATGTGCCTTAAAAATTTCAACTGTATCGTCCTGGTAAGTATAAGTTTCCTTTCTGTCTCCATTTTCTTTAAAAATTCGTCGTTACTCACATGCTCTGTCCACAGTATCCTCAGCATCCTTCTGTAGAATCACATTTCTCTTGCTTCAAGTTTTTGCTTCATGTGTGAGGGAATTGTTCAGCATTCACTGCCATACAGGAGGACGGATATCACAGTTTAGCGGTCTTTTTTTTGTAGGACGAGCAAAGGTTTTAGAATAAAGAAAACAATTTAGGTCTTTTTTAAAACACTGAAATGCATACATGAAATGTATTCCATGAATTACATTTCAGTGTATAACATTGATGACTTTAACGGAAGAATTTTACGAAGAAAAAAAAAGATGGACGGTCTCAAGCAAAAAAAGAAGACGTCGTGCATAGCATTTATTCCCCTCTCTCTCTCTCTCTCTCTCTTCCATTTTTCTTACCGTTTTTTTTTTCTTTCTGGTTCTTTTTTTTTTTTCTGGTCTTTTTTTCTATCTTCTTCTTTCACGTCTTCTTTTTATTCTTTCTTTATCAAACCATTGTTTTCTGATTAGAAAGAGATAAATAAGAGAGAGAGAGGAAAAGGAAAAGGAAAGAGAAGGAAATAAAGGGAGAGGGGGGCTTTATTTCCCTCACTTTCCTTTTCCTTTTTCCCTCTCTTATTTATCCCTTTCTAATCTTTTTTTTCTTATCTTTCTCTCTATTTTGGCTTACGGCCACATCATGTTCAAACATCGGTTCCCGTACGATCACCGAAGTTAATCAACGTCGAGACTTGTCAGTAACTAGATGAGTAACTGCTTATGAATAGCAGTTGCTGTAATCTTGGATGTGCGGCTGGCTTAATGGATAATGTCTAGAAATTTGTTAATTGGAGAGACGAGTTCCAATTCCAAATTGGTTTCTTATATTCACTTAAGCGCAAATACCCTTGGGAAAGGCATCAATCTAACTCTACTGCCCCGGCTATGGGCTAATTAGTAATACTTTTATCATTAAATCATTATTATCTCCCCACCCATTTCTTACAATCTAAAAATAATTTCTGGCTTTAAATAACCTACAATGGGTTGATAAACCGTAGAAAACGAATCACTCAATCTTTCTGTTTCCTTCTTTCTCCGCATATCTTCATCTTTTCCACTCTCTTCTTTCTCTTTTTTTATTTTCTCTGTTTCTCCCCCGTTCCCTGAATTAAGATGGGAAGAAAGGAAGAAGTGGGGTATCTAGACTTCTTTGGCCCTTCTTTGTATATATTTCTAACCTTTCTTTTTATCTCTCTCTCTTTTCTATTTGTTTCTATTTCCTTTCTGAATACCATTCACATGAGAAGCATTAGCCGCATCCTGGGAATAGCGTGGCAAACTGAGGTCCTGTCTCGAGCAGGTCTGCCCAGAATGTTCACACTGCTCAGACAGTGCAGACTCCGTTGGTTGGGCCACGTCCACGGCATGACAGACGGCCGCATCTCTAAAGACCTCCTGCATGGAGAGCTGGCCTCTGGAAGGAGACCCGACGTGATGTGGTGAGGCGCAACATGAAAACTGCGGATATCAGCACAGAACCCTGGGAGAGCTTGGCAGCCATACGATCCAAGTGGAAAGGAACCCTGACCAAACAACTCGTCAGGGGCGGAGAAACTGACATGTCGCCACTGAAAGGCGAGCCCGCAGAAAGCAAAGTGACAGCTCCAACAGACCAGAGGCAGAACACACATCCGACCTCTGTAAGAGATTGTCTCTCCCGCATCGGCCTCTATAGTTACAGACTATCTTAGGACGCTTACCCATAGTTAACCCTGACCGAGAGAGGCTTACGTTTCCTTCCTTTTCTCACTCCATCTTCTTTTCTACCTCTTTTTCTTTCTTTAGTTTTCTTTCTCCAGTTACTCTATCGTTTCTTTCTATTTTCTTTATCTCTCCGTCTTCTCCTTCCCTTCTATCTACTCGCTTTACTTTTCTTTCTCTCCTTCTATTATTGTTCTCTCTCTCTCTCTCTCTCTCTCTCTCTCTCTCTCCTTCTATTTCTTCCTTTCTCTTACTCTTTCCTTTCTTCTTTTCTCTATTCTTTCTTTTCCTTTTTATCAATTTTCCATGTTTTCCAGACGTATCACTTATAACCGCTGAAAAATAATAAAATTCAGAGCGATTTTTCTCAAAGTGAAAACAATGAAGACATTCCCATTCCGTTTGTGTCCTTTCATGACATTGGTGATCATGCCTCTCCACAATGTCCTATCACTTGGAGCAGTTAGCAACGTTTGTCTATTTATCAAATGTCTCACCTCCGGTTTCGCTATCCATGCATACAATCTGGCTGCCTTCCTCTGTCCATTTCTCCTTTGATGTGACTTGTGAGTGTCAAATTCTACAAGCCCTCCTTTCTCATTTTGTGTGCAATATAAATCTATTATCTACTTCTGATTCTGATCATAAGTGTGCTTTCTGTTGCTATTTTCCTTAAGACTTGTCTATCATAGCTTCCCTGTGCTTTTTCTATAAACACTTCTATGGTAAATGATCCAATGAACTTTCCTCTATGGTACCTAGAATTTATGAATTTAAATGCAGTACTAGATTGGCACCAAGGTCTCATTTTACAGTTGAAATGGCTAAATGTAACCATAAGTTTCATCCACTGCACTTCTCACTTGTGGAATTCTTTTCCAGATTCTTGCTTTCCAGCCAACTTTGATATTCAAAAATTTAAATGTAATGTCACTTCCGTCCATTGTATTCCTGTTGATGCGAATTTTCCTCACCTGTGAGATCGCCCAGCATCCACTGCCATACAAGAGGATCCATAGGGCCTAAATATTCAGCACTACTTTCAATATTTCTAATGAAATTTTCCTGTTTGTAAGTCCGTTGCTTATTTTGCTATTCAGATGCATGTTCGGATTTCGGTGCCATATTTACCATCCCATGTTAAAAAACCTTCCCAGATTAAATTTCTGTACTTGTCTGATATTAATATCTCTAACTCGTTGTTCGCTTATTCGGCTTTTTCTCTTGCTGACTTTATTCTCATACATTTTTCTTACAGCTAGTCCTTTCTTCTCGCTTTCCTTTCTTACATTATCGAGAAAATCCAGTATTTTTCCTTCTGATTCTGCAGTCAACACTGTCATCTACGTATATTGTTAAGATTGTACCCATCAGTGATAAATCCTTGCAGGGTTACCACCTCCCTTGGGATAGCCTCCCTGCAGAGCAGTCTTGGGCAAATTTGGCAAAATTGACTTTCCGAATGGCACGCCTAACTTTTTAAGGAAAATAACCATTATTAAAATAGTGTTTTTTTTTTCCTTTCGTTCTCACTTGTTCACTTGCACACTCTCTCATGCCTAGCCACATACATAAACAATGACAAAGTCCAAACTTTCTTGAATTTTATAATTTTTCATTGAAGGTTAATTTATCAGCATTTAAAACCATCGGCGATTTTAATATTTTTATGAAGTACCCTACCTCATGTGGGCGGCCTTATTATGTGCTGTACTTCATACGACTCGTCTTATGATGTACCGTACCTCATGTGGGCGGCCTTATTATGTGCTGTACTTCATACGACTCGTCTTATGATGTACCGTATCTCATGCGACCCGTCATTCTATATACGATAAACGCTGTCCATTCGTGCTGTAGTTCAGGATTAACGAAGATCTCGTTTACCTACCGAAGAAATATCATTTATAAACACTACAGATTATCAAAATTATGAGGCGTCTGCTTTTATTAATAAAATGTTGACACATGACAAAGCCTCAGGGTAGAAAAAAGTAGTCATTACCACATTAACTTGTAATGCAATCTTCAAATTAGAAACTGCTTCTTCGTTTCTTCATATTTGACATTTTGGAAAATTAGTAACAATAAGCATACAAGTTGATTTATAGTTAAATTGGAATTTTCAGACTTTTTGAAAAATTCACAGTGCAGCGAAGAGCGATAATGATCTATTACGAGAGTGTGAAAATCCAAGAAAGGACTGCCTAAATCCTCCGCCAAACTAACCTATTCCTTCTGGACGGAGTTGTTTAGTGCACTCCATGATTTTTTCTTTGATATCCTTAAACTGTCCATCTAGACAACTTGGAAAAGATTATGGATTAGGTTTCCTTGTTCCTAAATTTGAATTCAGAGTGGTTTTTCTTGACTGGATTTCAACCATAGTTAGGGAAGCCAGACTGCACTTCTGCTCTACGGGAACAAATATGTACGATTTCCCCAAGTTGTCTGCCAGAAGATTCCCTTTAACGTCTGCTTGATATCATCGTAATAACTGGTATGAAAGAAAAATTCTCTTTCTCTCTCTCTCTCTCTCTCTCTCTCTCTCACACACACACACACACACACACACACATGCACACACGCATTATAGCTAATCCCATAAATGTTTTATTTTCTTATTCTGAGACACTTTTCTTCAAATGAAAGCTTTCTATGTATAAATATTTAAAAAATGTTCCATATTTTGATTAAATTTATTTTGAAAAATCCTCATCCTCCTCTGCTACAAACAAATGTCTGATTTACCCCAGAAGATTAATGTGACCTGGTCAAACACTTCTCAGTCGGAGTTTAAACTAGATTCTTTGAAGTTCGCAAACACTCTGTCCTGTCTTCCGACAGAGACAACTTACATTTGTGTTAAAACTGAACGGGGTAGTCGTGCGTGCAAATAGCCATAGAATCACATAGAAAGTTTTGTACAAATTGAAAATATACACTAAAGTAGATAGATAGATTGTTTTGTTTTTCGAAATATAGCTATAATTAACATCATGACACATAAAATGTTTTCACGTCATAGATTTCACTTCAGTTACGAGAATGGCCTGAAAGATCAAACGCTGATTATGCGGAAGTGGTGCTAGAACCGTGAAAATTTTATGACACTACACAATGAACAAACTTTCCTAGCAGTGAACGTATAAATAACTTCGATAAAGTCGCTCAACATGACGTCAGTAGAAAATGTGAGCCCAAGAAGTTGAAGAGTGTTTATCTGGTGGAGTTTAGCATCAGCCATGTTGATAGCAGATAGAAAAGTTTCACTGTGGTGATTAAATGAAAGCCATTTTTTTTTAGCACTAAGCATAAACTACAAAAAAGTGAGAATGCATAGTCATCAGCTAAAGGATGAGCCCAAAATGCAAATTACAGGCCGAGAATATTAAAATCAAACAGAAATTTAAATATCTAGAAAGTGTTCTAACAAAATGCGACACTGAGATCCGAAGACCAATGTTGCATTCCGAAAGTTAAGCAGAATATTAAAAGACAGGAAATTTTTGTTGGAAACAAAGAAAAGAGTACTGAACTGTTACGTAATATCAGTGCTTCTATATGACAGTAAACGTTGGACAATCTCTTCTCAGATGAAGAAGAGACTTGAAGCAACAGAAACAAAGAAAAGATTACTGAACTGTTACATAATATCAGTCCTCCTATATAGCAGAGAATCCTGGACAATCTCGTCGCAGATGAAGAAGAGACTTGAAGCAACAAAAACAAAGAAAAGATTACTGAACTGTTACGTGATATCTGATCTTCTATATGACAGCAAATATTAGACAATCACGTCGCAGATGAAGAGTAGACTTAAAGCAACAGAAACAAAGAAAAGTGTACTGAACTGTTATGTCATATCAGTCCTTCTATATGACAGTGAATGCTGGACAATCTCCTCACAGATGAAGAAGAGACTTGAAGCAACAAAAATAAAGAAAAGATTAAATTGAATTGTTACGTGATATCTGACCTTCTTTATATGACAGCTAATACTGGACAATCTCCTCAAAGATGAAGAAGAGACTTTAAGCAACAGAAATGTGTGTCTACAGAAGGATACTGAGGATAGCATATGCCGTACATGTGAATGACGAGGAGGTTTTAGAGAGAATGGAAACAAAAAGGAATCTTATACTTAAAATCATGAAGAGGGAGTTAAAATTTCTGAGGTATGTAATGAAGAAGGAAGGTTTGGAAAATCTGATGCACACAGGAATGATAGAGAGAAAGAAGGACAGAGTAAAGCAATGCGTGACATTCTTGATGGGTTTGAGTAAATTCATGACAAAAAGACACAACTTATTAAGAGCTACAAAGGACACCTCCTGTCCTTTGTAGGTGAAGAAAAAGAAGAATAACCAAAGTTGTAATTTCAGGAAGAATTTTGTTCTTCGAACTAACCGAAAGATGTTTTTTTTTCTCTAAAACTTATATTCCTAAACTCCATGTTTGTTTGCTTTTTACAATCTCCTAAGAGAACGAGATAAGACGCACACTTTATTAAAGTAAATCTCTCTTTCTCTTCGAATCGATGATCTAAACCTGCAAGACATCTTCTTATTTCAATACTTCTGAGAATCATTAGAATTACATGCATACATACGGATTAACGTCCGGATTGGATTGCTTATCAAAAACTGCAAGACAACGGGCCAAATGTCACTGAGGACGGCTTTAGGTGATTCTCGGGATCAAGAAGGCAGTATCAATGGACCAAGGCGGAAATCCAATTAATAAATTATGCAAGTCCATGCAACTAGGATAAACGGTTTTCTGGCAAAAATTCTCCCTGCCTTGCAAATATAACACATTTGTTTATAAAGGTTATAACTAGCTTGAAAATTAAATGAATGACGTTGGATAAGAATAATAAAAGAAAACGCGGTTAGATAGATGGCTAAGAGATTTGATAGAAATACAATTTCTTTAGTTCAATCAAGGGGGCGCTGAAATGATATGTGTTCTTCCAAAAAAATATCTTGTTTGGTCATTGGGTTAGAATTCGATTACCATTCAACACAACATCTTATATATATATATATATATATATATATATATATATATATATATATATATATATATATATATAATAATAATATAAATATAAGTAATTATGCTCGTCCGGAAAAACCTTAGACGTTTTGGCTTGAAAAATAAGGAATAAAAAAGAAAGAACTAAGAACGTGTAATTCAGGCGAAAACAATCGTCCAGAATCCAAGCTCAGAGTACAAACGAAAACAAAATCTCCAAAATGAGTAAAGCAAAAATAACTAAATAAAGTGCTCAATACATTAAGTAGAGCAAATCTAACTATGAATCTAAAGATCCAAGCAAACCTAACTAGGTTTCACCTACGCGGATCGTCAGGGTACGCTGGCCAAAGAGGTAACATTAGAACATAGAATATAAAATATAAACAGCCTACAACATAAAAACATGGCCATGTAACCAAAAAAAAAATAAATAAAATAAACAATAAACAATGGGAGGGGATAATAGATATTTATTCAATAACAAAAAAAAATATTCAATGACAAATATATATATATATATATATATATATATATATATATATATATATATATATATATATATATATATAAAGGATGTTTGTGTGTGTGTAACGAATCCTGGCCGCAATTTTTGACGGATTTGCACCAAAATTTACAGGCACATGCTCCAACTTCAAGACCGACTCCAAGTGAATTATTTTCTTGTTTTATGAGTGTAGCATTAATATAATCAAAATTACGGTTGAATTTCTATGTGCATTTGTTAAATTCTTATCTATGAGCCCAAAAAGAAACCTCATAAATAACAATTGTATCATTCTAACGGTCATTCTCGAATTATTCTCGAAGGAATTGAGTAGAAATAATTGTGGATACGGATGCAGTTTTTTATGACTATTTTATAGTATTGTTTGTTAACATTTCTTTATTCATTATTCATTATTCATTATTTCATCCTTGTTGTTATTATGTTTACTTGTGTTTATGCGTGCGTTCGCAGTTTCTTTATTATTTACTTAATTTTTTGGTTTGGGTTAATTTATTTTATTTTTATTTTCATTTATTTTATTATTTATTTACTATTTATGTTTTTTCTTGTTCGTTTTTATTTTCCCTGTTTAAGTAACGTAGTAAAAAATTGTCACAATTTATATTCTAAATTTCGCGCATGCGCGTTGTTTGTTTGTTTGTTTTTATTTATTGATTGCACAGTATAGTAGGGTCAGTTGGGCACCGTCTGTGTGACAAAGAGCAGAATGAGGCAATTCACTCATCCCAAAATTTGGAAACGGCATTCTGTACTGCTTGACATTCGCACCTGAATTTCCAATACGAACATTTCAGAGTGTTTCGGTGTCAATCTGAGAACAGTGGAGAGGATTCGGAAAGCGTTGGAGGAGTCTTATGGTGATTACGAAGGTATGGTAGCTCGGAAAACTCACTCTGACCGATCTGATAAGAAAAGAACTCCTGAATTGTTTTGTGCGGTCCTCAGACTCAACACAAAGGCCTACGTCAAAATCCGTCATGATGTCGTGCTGCTGCCCTGGCTCAAAAGGGCGGTTGCTATACTGGCAATATGACCTTGCACCATACCACACAAGCAGAAGAACCCAATTATGACTTTCAGACTACGAGCACATCACCCCTTACATCTGGTCACCTAACCCCCCAAACTGCAGGTTCCTTGATTATTATGTGTAGGGCGCAGTTGAGCGAGAGACCAAATATCTTATAACACCAAAGATGAACTGAAGGCCAGGATTATGGTAGCATTCACCAACTTAAACAAGGAGACCGCCCAGAAGAGTTGCAGGAGGTTTCAAAATCGTTTGAAGGGCGTAATTTTGTTGAATATATCTGTTGAAATGACATGTTAGTGTTATTTTCATTTTTGCGTAATTTTTAATGACATTTTATCCATCGCACAATGTATATGATTATATAAAAATTGTATAACTATTAGGTATTCTTTCATGCAAGATAACTTTATTGAAACGACCAAATAAGACAATGCATTTTGTTTTAATAATTCAACCAAATCTCTATATCGTTAAAATGCAATAAAAAAGAAATATATAGGGATTGTTTTGCAATAAAAAAATAATAGACAAAGATAATATCAAGGGAAACAGTAATAATTACAATAATATATTCAATAATATTTTTTTTTTAAAGTGGCTTTCTAAAAAGCGTCGTTTAAATAACGTATCACATTTACCTTAATATAAAATTATTATGGTTATTATACTCCATTTCTATTTTTCTCTTATAAATTAATATCTCAAAATAATGAAATTAATTATTGATTGAAAAGCAAATCAAAGCGTTAATAAACTTTAACCTTCAAAGCGACAGCTCTTTTATTGATATATCATAGAAATTCAAGGAAAATCTTAATTTTAGTTTTCGCTTTCTGAATGAATTTCATGCATCAGTTTAAAAAAAGGAATTAACTAATTTAAATAATTACAAAAATAAACCAAAAATAAAGCCAATTTTATACATCCAACATAATTTCACCTTATCTTGCAAAGCAGGAATTTGGATAATAAGTCGGTTCTTTACCTGTCTATTTCCAGAACGGATCCTAGAATGACTTACGTTAGAATCAGGAAGGCGTAAGGTACAAGCTGGAGAAAATTATATATATATATATATATATATATATATATATATATATTAAAGACATTTTTATGTTTAACGTTCTTTTTTTATAGATACAAGTATTTAAGTAAATGCTCTGTTTATAATAAACATTATTAAATAACATTTACCGGCCTGAATGTCCGAGAAATGTTATTTAATACTGTTTATTATAAACAGAGCATTTACTTAAATACTTGTATCTATAAAAAAAAGAACGTTAAACATAAAAAATGTCTTTTAATAAATAAATTGTCGGACTTTGTCCATTTCTTATATATATATATATATATATATATATATATATATATATATATAAATGGCAGGATGTGTGTGTGTGTGTGTGTGTGTGTGTGACGAATGCACGGCCGCAATTTTCGACGGATTTGCACGAAAATTTACATGCACATGCTCAAAGTTAGTGAGACCGACTTTGCATTTTCCAACTCCCATCGATAGTGGAAATAATCGATTTTTTCATGCTTCTACGGCAGTTTTCATGTAGTTGGCGGCCATTTTCTACTGGCCAGAGTGAGAGCCGATAGCTGGCTGCCATGAATAGGCAGGAAGATTCTACTGCCAGCGTGAGAGCCAACAGCTGACTGACACGAATGTTAACTAGCATGCTAGCATGCAAAAAAAAAGGTGCATTCGTCACAAGTGGGAAAAATTTAAAACTGCATGACACTTTACTCCAATGGGCTCATTCGCTTGTTTAAAATCAACGTTGATTGTGATTCCGCAGAACTGGGTTGGGTGTGAAAAAGTATTTGTTAACATTCTTTTTTCATTCGGTTTTTCCAGTTACGAGTCCTTTTTAAATCTGATCGTGTTGTGTTCATTTTGTTTAGTTCTTTTTTCGTAACAGATTTAATATTTAGTATAGAGCTTAGAAAAAATTCGCAGTGTGAGATAGGCAAGAAGTAAAGGCATGTGGCAACATCAACACGTCAAAGGGCACTCCTTTAAAGGCAAGGAAAAGCAAAAATATTTTAAGTCAAGTGATAGCGATTGCTGTATGAGTCGTACGATTTTTGAATCAAGCACGGGCAACGCCTGGCCATGCTGCTAGTATATATATATATATATATATATATATATATATATATATATATATATATATATATTTGTGTGTGTGTGTGTGTGTGTGTGTGTGTGTGTGTGTGTGTGTGTGTGTGTGTGTGTGTGTGTTAATAAGAATCTTTACGTAACCAAAAAGTTATCATCGCTAAAAATCAAATCGACAGGAGATTTCAAATTCTAATTATGTTCACTTTATACCATCGTCCTTCGAAAAGCCATGACGCCGTCTTGCTTTAGCTATGGGTGAAATTTAGGTTAAATACTGAGGAAGGTTCTTGTCCTTGGAGGTAACCATAGTAAAAGATTTTTAAAAATCTGATTATAAACCTCCAACTCGTTAGCTTTTATGGTAAACCTGTCTAGGAGAAAGATTGATTGTTAATTTGTTTGACGGCATACCAACATCTTATGAGTCATTTAATGCCGAAATTTAATTTTCTTTAAAGCGTTGAAGTAATAAAGATATATGTTATTCTGCTTTCACAGTTGAATACCTGGTAGATGAAACTCAGCTTTTGTGAATATACATGTTTATGTGGATATATTTAAAAGAAGCGGTGAAATTTATTTTTAGTTGTAGTTTTGTTGATATTTGGGGTTAAACTTTGATTTTTTTAAAGAAATGCCTGGATTAATGTTTCATGTAGGTGGCTTGATTTTGCTTAGCCGCGTATCAACCGGGTTATTTAATACCGAAATCTAAATATGTTGAACATAGTTTTATGGCTTCAACTACAGATAAAATGTGTTTTTGGTCATTTTGCTATAAAATGTATTGTTGGTCTTTTAGTTATAAATTTATTGTTGATAATCTTGCTTTTAAATTATATTGTTTTCACTTCTACTATAAATATGTATCTTTTGGTAATTTTTTTATAAAATATATTTTATACTATCATATTGTTTGGGGTACCCTATTTGCCCATAAATGAGACGCTAACAGGTGCTACCCGCCCCCTCGGGTCAGAGCTGACCTGGGAACAACAGCAATTATGAGGTGCCTCCATGCTTCTCAAAACCTCTAATCTCCCGATCAGAGTCCTAGCTGCCGGATGTAGTTTGTCGTCATACGAAGGGCTACTAGAAGAAGGACAATTCTGAATGAAAAACTAATAGGGTAAACTGAGAATTTTAACCTTGATGGGTCGACCAATCAAGTAAAGAGTTAAATAATTAAAAAAAAACAACAGCCTAAAATGGGTGAGATTCGTCAGTTTTTGTGCCCTAGACACAGCTAAGGCTGCAATAGCTGAAGTATATGCTTTACCACTACGACTACAATGGGACACCACATTGACAAGACATTCTAAAGTGAGATTTGCTCTCTGACTAACGTAATTTTAAATATGCAAGTGTAAGAATAAATGTTTCACCATTAAACTTTTTAGAAACGTCATTTAAAATTGAATAAAAGCAATTTTGATTGTTTAAAAGAATTCACAAGGTCCATAAATGACCACCCCCTCTTTAACTAATTTAATTGGCTCTATCTTAATTTCTAGGATTAGGAGTTATTATTTACACTAATTGCATTCGGATTACTGTCTTCACATTTGTTCTCATCACAACGTTTCGACTGTTAGAACTCCGGCCTTCATCAGATGTATATTGAACTAAATAATCTGCAGGGAATTCTGAAGTGATTACTTTATTTAAGTTATGGGGTAGATTCTTCTCATTCCATTGTCTACGGATATCTCGTCTAATTCTTATTTTTACCATTTCTCAATTATTGCTCACATTATTGCCACTTAGTCCAAGTACAGACTGCCAAGTCCAAGGATTGAACTTACACTTACAATGTCACCAAATTCACGGACCAGCACTTTAATCGACTAGACTATTGTCTCGTAGAACCATTTAACCCTAGTTTAAATAAAGGAATTCCCGGTTGGTTACCCGGGTTGATATACACCCGATGAATGCCGGAGAGAAAAACGATCGAAAATTTGTGAAAACAACAATAAAGGTGAATGTAGTAGTCTGGTACCTACTGGCGCGTTCTGCGGTTGACACTTAGTTACGGCCGCCAATATGTGACCCGGTAGATCGACGGTCGACGCTACCCGGGAGGGGGGGGGATCTTTTTGGTCAGGGTACCAAATGGGATGGTCGGTTGATCTTAACGTCACGAATACAGATGCGACCGGTTTGACAACAGCTCCGTCGTTCTCAGCTTGCTTCCAATGACTGGTCACTGAAGTAACTACTTCGATCTCAAGTCTAACCTACCTACGTTGTGATTTTGATCATAGGTAGACGAAATCAATCAGACGCCGGAGCCGTCGTGCAAGGTAAGCTCGAACTGGAGGTGACGTCGCACAAATAAATGAAAACCAAAAAAGGTCCGGGTATGTTTAAAGAAAGCAAATCATTTTTTATTTGTCTGTTCTATACAGGAGTGTGTTTTCTTCCCAACCTGTTTCTTCTGGGAGTGACACTTTTATACTTCTAGGTAAGTTCCGGTGTTGTATCTAAACTGGTTTAGTTTTTAGGCGTTGGCTTCGTTCGTCAATATAACTTGCTGTTTGTAGTCAGAGATTCTCGCGTCGGCAGGAATCGTGGAATCAGCTCTCACGTAACACTCTCCAACTGCAAAACGCGAACTTCTACTGCTGACTCACAAAATGTCCGAGGGCCCTCGTTTATATGGACTTCAGCCAAAACTGAAGGGATTAGACGCATTCTCGTGTTTTCGGTGAATCCCTGATTTCCAACAAGGGTGTCTTTGTTGTCTGGCCACAAAAAATAATTACTTCCCATTTTTGAAAAATTAATTACTTCCTATTTTGGGGAGATCCCTTCGTCCGTGAGGAGAGGTTGCAGGATAGTTATCCTCCTTAACCCTTTCCTCCTCACATTATTACCTCACACCAATTCCTTTCAGTCGACGTTAGCAAGTCTTTCTGACTATTTACCCCCGCCTGTCACTACTACTACCACGCGACCAATGGTGTCTTGGTCGTGCTGGCGTCGCTAAGCCTGCTTCATTTATAAACTCTTTGACACCTCTGCTTATTCAGGATTTCTCATCCTGTTCCCAGATCATGAGCAGTTAGAATTATCAACTGGAATATTGTTTACGCAAACCCTTTTTGCGCCCTGTCAAAATTCCTACAGTTAACACATGGCCCTCTCGTCGGGTCATTTCCTCAGTCATATTACCTAATTACACAATATCTATGCACTCTCAAACGATAGATCACATCTTCTTCGATTCTGCTTATATCACATGTACTGAATCAACAGTTCCCGTCGCCCGTTATTAATCACCGTCAATTCGACCACTTTCACTTTCATAACTTGAGAATCTGTCGTGTTCAGCATCATGTTTACTTGACCGTCTCCTTGCTAGGTCATAAAATCTTCACCTCTACAGACTCTCGTGATTAATTAGTTTATACCTGCCAGATCGCCTTATTGCAAAAATTATTCTTTCCGCATTTCTTCCTTTTGAGAATTTAGCTTCTTTCTTAAAATAAAAACTTTCGTCTGTTCTATCGGTATGATTGTCCGGAAATCTTTTAACACTTCTGTTTTCAGAATTTTCTCGTTCAATTATATGGCTAATTAGTTAATTAATTACCATTACTAAACAATGTCATAGTAGTCCAAATGTAAATAGTGTGAATAATTGAGTTGTGTCTGAAAATAACAAATACTTTCATATCTTGTCTTCGAGCCGAATTACATTGGCAATAAATAAACGATATGTTCTTGTGAAACGTTTTCAAAATGCTCATCTGGGGCTTAATAGAAATTGCTTTTGTTCTTACCAGACCAGATTCACAAGGCCCTCGATAAGCATCAGCTGAGTGGTCCCACTATATTTCGGGTCACCTGTGCAGTTTGGGGTACCCCTGAGTTGGAGAGCGTGCATCGCCATGTTGATATGCTAAAGAAGGTAGGATATGATCGTTGTGAGCAGATGAAAATATTGCTGACGGAATATCTTAAAAACCTGGAAGGAACTGACGAACAAAAGATACAGAAAGTAGCTGATCTCTTCAAAGATTGGGACCCAGAAATGAGACACGAACTGCTTCGAGGTAAGTTTCCAGAATAACGCTTGTTGATTTTTCCATTCCATTCGAAGCTTACGGTTATATTATGCTGAAATAATATAACCAAATCACCAAACTAAAGCAACAATAAGCTTGGTCACTACCTAGATGGATAGGTTGTTTGATTTTGTTTCGCGGTGTATCAAACTCTATTTAATATCGAAATCTAAATATTTTCTACACTATTTTATGCGTTCAGTGTAAGAGGTATCTTTTATTAGATATATAGTTTGTAGATCATAAAATGTATTGTTAATAATTTCTCTACAAAGTATAAATGTTGGTAAATTTTTATAGAGACGTATTGCTGGTAATTTTACTCTAAACATATATTTTTATAATTTTTAGCGTTGCATTCATTGTCACTTTGCTATAAAAATGTATTGATAATTTTATTATAAAAATGTATTGTTGAATTTTGCTTAGGGGTACATTATTTGCCCATAGCTGGGACCCTAACAGATGCTACCACCCAGGGTCAGGATGGGCCTGGGCAAACAGCAGTTAATACTTGGTTCCACGCTCCTCAAAACATCCGATAAGAGACCTTCCTACCGGATGTTGTGTACAAGACGAGACTAGGGAATGCCAAGTGCTATAAGATTGGATGTGCGGCTCGGAATGAGACATTGAAAAGTCGAGTTCCAATTTCACTCGAGTTCGCTATATTCACTTACGCGCAAAAACGTACTTGGAAAAGGTATGAATCCACATTTTCTCTCCCCAGCTATCGGCTAAAAAGTGGAACGTATCAGAAAATAATTATTATCTAAAATAAAGAAATATTTCAATCTATTAATATTTCTGGGGTTTAAATAACCTGTAAACAGTTGGTAGTTCGTAAAAATAATTAAATCAATCAAATCCATTCAATTCGGATTTAATATTTTTTGATATTTTGATTTACAAACCTATAAAGTTTTCAAGATTACGAGGGTGGGTTGAAATCTTCATAGGATGAAGACAATGGAGTGATACCAAAACTGGGAAATTTCTAATGCATTAATAGCAACTGTTCCTATTAATAACTGCACTGCTTCTTTCTAGGTAAAATGACATTCAAAGAAGGCTGTTCATCTTTCTGGTCAAAAAGTTAATCAACAACAGATAATACGCCATCATTACTGATATTGGTTTTTACTCAAGTGTTTTCCAATGTTGGGGAACGGATCAGCAGAATAAGGAAAGTGATCGACCAGTTCAATGTTACAGTCACGCAGAGAAGCCATTGAAACCAAGTACTTGTGTGCTAGAGCATTATCCTGAAGAAAAGACAGACTTCTTCAGTTGACCTGAGCGTTTCGTCTTGATAACCTTTCGTAACTGCCTCAGAAAGTTATTATAGTATTCTCAATTGATGATATGACACGTTTGAAGATAATCAGTAAACACAATACCTTTTAAATCACAAATAACTTCAGCCATGCAGATTAAACGACCATGGCATTCTTTGGAGCAGTTGAGGAGGGCTGTTTCCATAGTATGGGTTCCCTCTTTTTCTCTGGCTCAAAGCGAGGAACTCGGCACTAATCTTGGTTTAGTAAACGTTTAAGAAAACCAATTGGGTCTGCCTGAAACAATGTCAGATTTTCTCGCCATGCTATCTACCAGTTCCGCTTTTGATTCAGATGTAGAACCCACCGATCAGAGACCTATGTCATGCCAACCACATTGTGCAAAATATTCTCAACTCTCTCACAGGATATGCTACTAACATTGGCTATTTGATTTATAGCCAATCGCCTGTCAGCCATCACCATGTGAACACGATCAATGTTTTTTTCTCTGTGATGTCAGTTGCAGGGCGTCCAGAGACTGAATCATTTTCAAGGCACTTCCTTCCACTCCTAAATTCAGCTACCCGCTTTTGCACTGTTGACAAGACTGGTGCATCAGTTCCTTATGTAGCAGTCATGTCAATATGAATGTCCTTTAGGTCTAAAACCCTTTTCTTTAGGTACTTGATAACATCACGTTGCCATATTTTCTCAAGAGGAATCGCTACTTGATACTTCTGAAGTCTTCTTTGGAATGGCAGAATCAGTTTATCTGGAAAGACACAATACAGTTATTAATCGGAAGAGTTGAAATTAATGCATGCATGATTTCACAGCTCTAGGATTACATCTTTGTAGTTAACCTATTAAAGTTTCAGTCCACCCTCGCAAAATTCAACATTTAAAAATCTATGAGAGCATAAAAATATTTGAATGTTTCTTGTATAACTTTGAACTTTGAGTAATACGTTCGAAGTGTTCTTGAAAATAGTTCTTGAATATCATTCCCGAAAATAATTTAGCCGTAATAAACAATTTTATTAGAATTTTTACAAAGCATTTCATGCCTTTTCTAATATTGACTACACATGGAAATTGACAAAAGGATGAGCTAGGTAGATTTATATCAAGGGTATATGCAAATGATAATCGATTATTAAAAATAGAATCTTCATATATTATGTTGATGGTAATCTTTCACTTTCAAATAAACTGATATTCCATGAATGAAGTAAAATTGATATTTATGTCGTTCTGCGCGATGTTGCAACTGCAACAATAGACATTAGAGATCGGCTGCTTTCATGGTAAACCATTGTTAGCAAAGAATGAATGGTCTCTGACATTTCGATGATGTTTACAGGATTTTCAATGCCAGCGATAACCATCTGCTTCATTTTGATCTGCATTATTTCTGAAATATTGCTCTTCTTTCATCAGTTACGTAAACGCCTTTTACTAAATTCGTGGAAATTTCCCCCAAAAGACTGAGCAATGGTTTCTAATCTGTTAAGTAAGATAATTATTATTGCCTCTAGAACATCCTCATTGCACACATATTCAGTTCATGGTATTTGCAGAATCTGTCTGTATAAATCACATCTGGGTCACTTCGAGCCACATCTTCATCGGTAAGTAAAACCACTGCCATTTAGAAGGATAGATATAAGTCAGTTCTTTGGTACTCTTCTCATTTGTTTCGAACCAAATTTCCATTTACTTAATTTCAGGAAAGCATATTTCGCTATTTCGTTTTTCTCGCGTATAGCTAGACTTGTTTTATTCAGATGTCTCCAATTCGTAGCTTACGCCTCTGGCTATCTATTTTGCTGACAACAATATATTCTTTACTCATATAATTAATAGCCTTTCTTCTCACTTTGTTTTACTTTTATTTTATTTCTATGCATCTTTAAACCTACCTTGAGACATCTATTCCGGTCACTTAACTTTCCTTATAAAGTCCTATGTTACATCAACAAGTCTCTTCTTAAAACACAACGAAAAGCTAAAACTAATAGTTCGGACGAAATCACCCTGCGCTTGTCAACAGGCAAAATGATGTTCTCTTTCATGACAACGGAAGTCCGCATACAAGAGCAATACAGGAAAACACTTCGCAATTTTGGTTTGTCTATTCTGAAACCATATTCACTTGACTTTGAACCAGCAAATTACTACCGTCTTCGATCGATGAAAAACGCTTTGAGGGAATGAAAACCAAATTCCAGACTGATAAGGAGCAATAAATTGTTGCAATTAATGGGTGAATATATAAGTGAATATAATTGTTCTTTATTTTTGAAGAAAAAAATTGATAAACTAAAATTGAAATTATTCATGACTCAACCTAATTCTAGGTTGGCCAGAAAGTCCTGACTCACTTTGGAAGCGGTAAGAAAACAACAAATCTTCAACTCTGTCTGATATAATTTCCAAGAAGTACTGCATTTCGAGCTTGTTCCACGAGGACCCGCCATCGATGCTAAACTGTATTTCCAGCAGCTAAAGTGAAAAGAAAGAGTATCCTGCTTTAGTCAATCGAGATCTTGCTTTGTTTCAGCAAAACAACGCAAAGACACAAACTGCCAAGTTGACTAAAGAAAAGTTCAAACAGATGGACGACGTTGAGATTCTTCCACATCTACCATTTTGCCCGATGCCGCTTCAGGAGTCTATGGCCTTATTTCGTTCAATGGCACATTTTCTCCACAATAAGTGATTCAACATTTTTGATTAAGTGTAAGAAGCTTGTTTACAATTTTTTTGATTCAAAGCCAGCAGGACAGATTTGAATGCTGGCTGATCACTGACAGAAGATCGTCGAGAATGATAGAACTTATTTTGAAGAATAAATGTTGTTGTTCCTCCATAAAATTTTGTGTTGTTCTCTCCGCTTTCTAAGTGAGTCAGGACTATCTGGCCAACCTAATATATTGTATAATATAAAGTTCAATGTAACAATCTATTATATATTGGTGGCGCAACCTGTGTCCCCTATTTTCCAACGAGATATTTCTCAGTAAGTTAAATTGATACGAATAATGTTATTTGATTCCAGTATGTGATTATATCTTGGGAATTTTAACGAAGTAAAGGTTATAATGCTGATAATATATTATTTTTTTCCCTTGTTTTGTTTTAGCTTTCTTTGTGTTGCGGGCCCGGTAGCCTGCAGTGCTGGTTTACTAAAAGGTGGCCTTGTGCCAGACACTACTTATGACTACCGAATCCACTAACAAAGTAAAAATAATAAATGAGTGATCTTTAGTGAGGAAAAAGGGTCATTAACACATGCACAAAAATAGTAAAATATAGATAGCCAGGAGGAAACGACAAAAAGAGTTTGGTGGAAAACATATATGAAATTTTATTTTAATAACAAATAATCTTGTCTCAACAGTGGAGACTATCAAAAAAGGTAAGGACTGTTCTTAGCCTTTAGGCAGTTAGTAATATGTAGAGACTAATAGAAGTTCCGCGCCAAAACAGAAAACCAAGATGGCTAAGGCGGGAAAAGTTTCTTCAGAATGAAAGTTCTGGAATGTAGTCTTCTTGTACAAAAGATGTAAGCATACACAAGGAAAAATACTCACTGCGAGGTTTAATAATGTGTGTGTAATGTTATCTTTTTTTAAAAAACTGGTTCGTAAAGGTTAGAATTCAAAAGAGGTGTATGAAAAGTTCATCAATCTTCAGTGAAGGAAAATTCTGAGTTGTTCGCATCAAGACGAGGAAATTAGTCTTGGAAAAGTGTGCTGACGACCGTGTCGTAGACTCTGGTAGTGAACAGAGGAAAAGTTCGAAAGTTGTTCGCATCAAGACGAGGAATTTGGTCTTGGAAAAGTGTGGTGACGACAGTGTCTTAGATTCTGGTAGAAAATGAAGTAGGTTCAAACATGTTGTTCTCTTCAAGACGAGGAATTGGTCTTGGAAAAGTGTGATGTCGACAGTGTCGATACTCAACGTTTTCTAGTAGAAAAACGGAAGAAGGTTCAAACAAGTTGTTTGAAGAGAAGTTGTAATCACACGACATGTTGAAATTTTGGTTAGTTAAGATATTCCGGCCCGCGTATGGGTTAGGGGCACGGAATAAATGAGTCAACCTTCTAGTTTGAAAATCGGGCGGCGACTAACTTGAAAAACGAAGTTTGTCAGTGACGTCAGAGAAATGCGCGGGAAAATTTCAAATTCTGATTCTAGACGGTATCAGGAGTAGCTAGCCAGCCTTCCTCACATCGACGGTTACTGCTATATCTAGCCAAAAGTGAAAGGAAGGGGTGCAATACGCACGCACGCAAAAGGGCGGAATCCACGATTCCACATTTGTATATTTTTACTTTTAAAAGTCGTATTTTTCTTTCACGCAGTGATAGAATTAATGCAGATTCTATCAACAATTCTGTTGTAAAATTATTTAAATATACCGTCATTATTTGCCGGTTCGTATAAACTACTTCTTATGTATTTACAGAGGCTATAAAACTAAAATTATAAAATTATTCAAATCTGCATAACTAATTATCTGCCCTTTGCTCCTCTTAGGTATCATCTCTATGGATAAGGACCAGCAGAAAGAACCAGACAAAGAAGTCGTGGAACAAATTTCTGATGCAAACAACGCTTGACGTAATCCAATTGAATCATTCAAAAAAAGAACACTTGAAAATAAGTAAATAAAAATGACAATACAAAAAAAGGGTTTCCTTTATTTGAGTCTATATCGTTCATCGTTGGATGAATATTTGAACTGATCAGTATAATAAAGGTGTTTTGCTTACATTTTCTTTCAATTGTCTTTTACCAATTATCAAAAATCAGCTTGTTTTTATTTCATTCACCCATGATTTCATGTAGATCTAATCATCTTCATTACAAATGTACTGTCAACAAATTAATCTCCTCACCCGAAATGTATATCAAAATATATATATATTGTATTATTCCGTTTATAATGTACAGACACACATACATACACACACATACATATACATATATATATGAAAATTTCTCCGATTTAATCGGTAGAGAAGACAATATTTATGAATAAAAATGACAATAGGAAAACTGGTAATTGCTGACGCAGGCTTTTTCCCTATTTCACCTTTCTTAACAAAATTAATGCTCTTACAAACAAATATGCACAACAGATTCATAAAATCGAAAGAAAATGGTTGAATACATCAACACAGATATAATGACAATATTCTCCACACGTGACAATCTCTGACGTCATTTTTCATTTAAAAAATATGAAAATAGCGTTTCTCTACATTCCAGTTGCTAGGTACATTCTGTTTTTGTTCTTATTAGTTACTTTGTTCATTTAATTTCCTTTTCGTATTTTGCTTTGATAAAGTCCACATTGGACGAAACGCGTCAGCAATTACCAGTTTTCCTATTGTCATTTTTATTCATAAACATATATATATATAATCGAGACGATATTATTGGATCCGATTTATTATATATATATATATATATATATATATATATATATATATAATGATATAATGGAATATGCATACACCTGTGTTTCCTTTCACTGGAATATGATTGACTGGTGTCCGTCATAAATACAGACGGACGTGTAGGTACGACAGAGTTTACATATATGACGACGCCCATTCGACGACACTATTGGCTGTCCTATTGGTCTACACCTATTACCTGCGACTACGACGCGTACCAGTCAATTACTGCTACCGTGTACTACTTGGTTACAGTAGCCAAAACCACTTACCTACTTCGATCAAATATATCCCTTTCCGGGACATATCAATATACTTGTAAATAACGAATGAGGATGAAAAATTAGAACAAAAATTGATTTTAAGTGTAAACAAATTAACGAGCGACAAAACAAAAGGTTCCAAAAGAGTATAAAGTAAAAAAATATACATATACATATATATATATATACACACACACACACACACATATATATATATATATATATATGTGTAAACAAATTGACGAGCGACAAAACAAAAGGTTCCAAAAGAGTATAAATTAGAAAAATATATTTATCTACCCTCGATCAAACTTAAGGAACGAATGAAGCTTACATAGCTATGAAATTTAATATACGCAGCCTCACGAACCCTATATATATAAACCTGCGTCCTCCAGAGTATGGGAGAGGAGGGGGGGGCAATGTCATTCCTGACACGGTCTAACCAATTTAACCAGGAAGAAGAGTCGGTCAGGCGAGGACAAATTTTGTGCTCCTAAGCGAAATTTCTCTTTTGTAGATATATATCGTGCTGAACAAAAAATAATTGTGTGATTGAGTCCGAACAAATCTCATCATTAATGGATTACGAGATTATTTTCTTAACATTGCACACTGGGAAGTTTAGCACTAAACACGCATAAATACACGTACAAATGCAGACACGCAAATAAACGCGGAACACGGTCTTATCACGTTCAAACACCGGTTAAGCAACGCTAAGCCTGGTAAGAACCTCGATGGTTGAACACATTGCAATACCACGTGCTGTAAACTTGGATGTGTGGGTGGTGTAATGGATAACGGCTCAGATTTAGAAATCGATAAGCCGAGTTCCAATTCTAGTCTAGTTCGATATATTTCCCTACTCACAAATCTCCCTGGGAAAGACATGAATCCACTTAATTTCTTCATGACTATGGATTAATTAGTAAAACTTGTATGTGTAAATCATTTTTATCTCTAAAAGATACTTATAACCTAAAAACATGCTCTAGCTTTAGCGGCAAAACGTTCATAAGCCTTAAAAAAACACGTCAATCAATATAATGAAAGCATTGTGTACCTAGTACCTACTTTCATAGTTATCATCTTGTATAGTTTAACCCTTAAACGACGGACATCATAAACTGATGATTTAAAATCTTCTGAAAGATATGAGCATCATCCATTCAAGATTCGAGTCTAAATGACTAATTAGCAAATCTAAAGTTACTAATTACTAGGATTCGTTAATTTCCAGAAGAATTTGCCTGTAGTTGAAACGAAGAACAAGACAAAGATAGTACTTTTATCTACAGGCATCTTCTCAAGGAGAAAAGAGACAAAAACTTGATTGTCGACAATTTGGCATAAAGAATATACAACTCTATTGTGCATGTAATGTTTCAAAGAATATTATATTAAAAAATTAGGAGCTAAATTTAGAAACATGACATTTCGTTTATTTCCTTTTTCTTTATATTTATAATGAAAAAGAAAGAATAATTTCTTTTTGTACTTGTATATTATTAAAGAGAAAAGAAACGTAAAAAAATGCTCTTTAAAAATAACTTTTCTCGTTTGTTACCTGTTTGCGTGCACGTTTGTGTAGCCTTTTCTGTCTTTTAAGAGTTAATGGTTTGTTCAAGCTAACAATCTCCATTGCAATTCTTCAGTTAATTAATTATTAAAATCAAGATTCTCTATTGTGACAAAGTGTATGTTTCAGGTTTCATATTAGCTTTTTTATTATTTAGAGCCCAAATTGAAAGCATGCAGCGTACACCATGAACCAAAATGGCGATTGTCTAAACTTTTACCTATTTTGTCTAATGCCAATAGAATGTCTTTTTGATAAAATCAAGTGTCTGTTTTGTCTTTTGTGTTTGTGTTTTGAAAAACACAAAACACACTTAGGATTTCGTCGTTGGAATGTCATATAAAAACAGTTGACATGTCCAAAGATAAGAGAAAAGTTTTTTAATACCAATCATATATATATATATATATATATATATATATATATATATATATATACATACATACATATATATATATATATATATATATATATATATATATATATATATATACTATATATATGTTTAAATTCTCTGTATATGCAGTGCTTATTGAAACTGATAGAGTTTCACGTTTCTGCGGTCTGTTTGAGGATTGCGTAAACGTGAAACAAATTCATATCCATTAAACTACACACACACATACACACACACACACACATATATATATATATATATATATATATATATATATATATATATATATATATATACTTTTAACAATTTTAAAACCGAGCGGCTGGTATACCGGTCGCTACGTGAAAATATACCATACTCATCAAGAAAGGCATAAGGTACGCAGTATTTATGGGTAAAGGTGCTCTATCATAAATAGACCCTATGTAAATATAAAAACGTATCCATCGATAACACTCTGTTTCATTCTTCAACGGAATCTTCAGGTCATGTCTCTTATATTAAAGGCTGACTATTTATACATGCTGGTGAATGGTATGTTATGGATAGTAAAGTCTATTAATACATTTTTCATACGTTACTTAAATATCGAAAAGTAAAATGATGATCTTGTAAAATACCACGATGGAAAATGCAAATATATGCACGATATATGTCTCAGACAATGGTAATTCTTTAAAATAAACAAATAAGATAAAAAAAAAAACTGGTCGGAAGAAATATATTAAAACTTCTAAATTAATAAATAAATAAATTAGGTAAATAATAAATACATTAACAAACTATGAATGAACAATTTAACATAATGAAATGTAATAATAATTAACAATCAATAATTAAGTAATCAAAAATAAATAACGCATAAAAATTAACAAACAACATTAAAACTATTGACAAGTAAGTTCATTCAGACCCACAATTATTCCTACTCCATAGCAGATAAAATAATTTGAAATAAGTGTTCCCATTTTTTCTAAACTTTCGTCGTTCTGTCCATGGTATTCTCAGCATCCTTCTGTAGAAGCACATTTTTGTTGACTAAAGTCTTTTCTTCATCTGGGATGAGATTGTAAAACATTCACTGCGATATAGGAGAACCTATATTACATTACAATACAGTATTCATTTCTTTACATTTCTAAGGGAATGTTCTTCATATTTTGCTTCACTTTTGGAAGGCAACTAGCAGAAATGGCAAAGCAAAAGCGAATTAATCGCCACGAGTCATCTCCCCTTAATTTGGATAGTTGAATAAGAACAGTTTATTTTCGTTCATTATTCTTCATTTCCTTAAGACTTGAAGTAACAAAAATCTGGTTCTACAGAAGGATGCTAAGAATACCTTTGTAAAGGACATATGAGCAACGACAAAGTTTTAGAGAAAATTAAAACAAAAAAAGATACTTAATATCAGGATGAGACAGTTGAAATTTCTAAGGTACATATTGAGGCTGAAGGCTTGGAAAATTTGACACTCACATGATATACTAAAGACAAGAGAGACATAGATAAACAACGCATGACCTCCCTAACGAGATTGTATAAATAAACAGGTTTTACGAGAGATAGCAAAAAGACAACATTTACTGAGCTACGACATGAAAATGGAGAGAACTATCATAGTCTTACAGGGACACAGCATATAGAAGAAGAAAGTGAAGAAGCTAGTTACAGAGTTTATATATAAATCTTACTACCAGACGCAGGGACTGAATACGCAACTACTATTTAATTGTACGCGCTTACGTGTCCTATCCACTATGATTTTTTTTTTTATTCTGAGAACCGAATCAAGGAAATCAGTTTGAATAAATCCGCGTAAGATATTCATTCAATCTTTTCATGCTCCCCGCTCTATTTTATTGTTCATTATTTTTATATTTCTAAGCATCGCTCACGAAATACAATCGTTCCTCGTTTATTGCGTTTAATCAGTTCCAAAGGCTACCGCGATAAGTGAATTTCCGCGAAATAGGAGTCTTTATTTATAAATCGAATATTTTCGTAGAGCATAGAAAATCTGTTTACTTCATTCTAAATACGGCTTTTGACATTATAAGATCTCTCTAGACATGAAATAACAAACCTGTAGTCATCTTTACACTTATATTACCCAATATAGTAGACAAAATAAGAGAAAATAAGACATATTAGTCGTTACAAATATATTATTATTATTGTACATTAAAATCACACACAAACTTCTTACGTGTACATCGCTTCATCATCAAACAAGTTGCATTATTTTCCAAGATTAGTGTGAAGATAGGAAAATAATGTTACTTGATCGATGATGAAGTGATGAAAAGATGTACTGCACAACAAAGGTCATTTCTCTTCTAAATCATTTGCATAAAAAATTCTTTATTCCATGACAGGACTAATAAGCATAATTTGATATTTTCTTTTCACCACCTCCTTGAAATTTTATTTGCATAAATATCTTTGTAAGTAGTTTTGGTTTTATTACCAAAAATAAAATGTGGATTTATTTTAATCAAATAATATTGCATTGTTGTTTTGTACTCGGTTTGTTGTCAACTTACTAATTTCTGAACAATTTTGTTTACGGATTCCTATGTACCAACAAACAGACAAACACATCACCAACAAGTGATCCACAGCACACCCGCAACAGTTGTAGACCGCAGACAACCGTGAAGCGGTGATGAACCGGGATATGATTTTTTTAATGAAAAGATCTGAAAAAACCGCGATAGAGTGAAGCCGCGAAAGTCGAAGCGCGAAGTGTCGAGGGATGATTGTATTAGCAATGTTTTGTTTTCTTTTTTGCCACATTTGTTTTATTTAATTTTTGTTTGTTTCTGATTTTTAAGCAGATAATTGAGAATGTTCAAATGATGAGGCAAATCACTATCCAAATATTAACCAGTTCAACTATCATCTGATCTGTTTTTTTTCAAATGTTGATAGGCTTACAACCAAATCAAATTGAAGCACACTTTTTCGTAGGATCAACGAAGGTAAATGACATCAAGTCTACTCAGAACCGAAATGGTGACTCCCTGGAAATACAAATTGCTGTATGCTTGGATATGCGGATGGTTTTTAAGGATAATGTGTTGGAAGTGTTAAACAGAAGCCGTGTTCCAATTCCAGTCGAGTTTGTTATATTCACTTGCACACGAATATCCATGGGAAAGGGTTAAATCCACCTAGTCTCTCCCCGGCTATGGGTTAATTAGTAGGACCTGTATTAGTAAGTCATTCAGTCAGTTATGTGCCATGCGTGATACACGCTTAGGCGATCATGTATCTTTTGATACATAACTGACGAGGCAAATTTTTCCCCTGCAGTAGGTTGACATTTCTTTCTACCGTAAATCAGTTGCATCCTATAGAATCCGGTTTGTCCTGTTATTTGCCCATAGCTGGGTAAAGAAGAGGATTCATACCTTTCCGAAGTGTTCTTAGCATGTAAGTAGATGTAATGAATTCGACTTGAATTCGAATTCGGCTCTCCGATTCCTCAATACAAGCCGCTATCCATTACTCCACCGTGATTATCCCCAAAAGATTCTTACAACCTAAAAATATCTTCTAGCTTTGAATAACTTCAAAAGGTTGATAAACCGTAAAAACAAATCATTATCAGTATTGTGATCCTACTTCCTACCTATTCACAGGCATCTTGCATCGTTTAAACCTTTGACGATAAGTATCATGAACTGATGATTTATAAAAATGGTCGCAACTGGTCCTTACCTAAATGGGTGATCGCTTGCGAGTACAAATGGTGTAAGCTGGGATGTACCTGTAGTGTAATGGATAATAACCCAGAATGGAAATAGGAGAGCCGAGTTCCAATTCCAGTTGGGTTCTTGTATACACTTACGCTCAAATACCCTTGGAAATAGTAGGAATCCTTAATCCCCTATCTATAGGTTAATTAGTACGATTTGTATCAGTTAATCATTATTATCTTCAAAAGAATTTTTACAATCTAAAAATATTGTCTGACTTTAAATAACCTGAAAAGGTTGATATGCCGTAAAAAACAAATTAATCAATCAGATTTTGATTGGCTATAAGGAAATCATTCGGAGTTATGTCGAAATCATTATAATACTTTTGTTACATAATTTCTTCTAAGAGGGAATCACTAACTTTTTCGGACTTTGCATATTGATTGTTTTCTCTATAGACACATTTTATGCTTTGTACGCGCCGAATCGTTTGTTTGTATTTGATTTGATTTCTTTTTTCTTAACGTCTGGATTTTCAATTATTAATTACAATGTACCACCTTTTGTGCGCCATGAAAACTAACATGTTCTCCCAGTTTCGATCGTCTGTATGTTCCGCCTTTCTCAGTTAACTGTTCCTTTTTTTGTAACTTGCCGTTTTGCTTTTAACGCTAAGTTTTTTTCTGTTTTGTTTTTGTCTGATGTTTCTTTTTGTCAAGACATTGTTAACTCCATCTTACAAAGCTGAAAAAAAACAGTAACCGCAATGACACTGAAGCTTGCCACAATTAAAGATATTGTCGAATGTATTGCTTTCAGAGGCGAAAAAATAAGATAAAATAAAGATTTGAAAGGGTTTATTCGATGACAATAAACAATATTTCCAGCCAGAATTCTATAGCACAAGAGAAAAAATAAGGGAAAAAACTAAAATAAATGTAAACGAATAAAAAATAACCGTGTTATCATCGATGGACGGTAAAAGAAACGTTGTAAGATCATCACACTTATATGTAGAGATAACATTTTTATATATTCTAAGAGAGAATTGTTGTCTACGGATGACTATACAGGCCACTATTTCATGATTTTGAGAGGTGTTATTTGAACTAAAACTGGAAAGTGAAAAGTAGTTTCGCATAATTCACTTGAAAAGAATAAGCATACTTTAGTAACGGATAATAACCAGTCTGTGTTTATAATATAGAAATATACGTTTTATTTCAAACATCTATCTATCTATGAAGAAATATAGTTTTAAGGTGTGCTATATTTATGGGATAAAGTGGTCAATATCAGAGATAGAGCGTATATAAATATAGATATAAAAGTGAACATAGAAGTCAACACTCAGAGGCGACAGGCTGTTTCATACTAGACGCAATCGTCAGGCCGCATGTGAGTGTTGGATGTTTCTCGACTATTTAGCCTGAGGATCGCGTCTAGCATGAAACAGCCTGTCGGCTCTGAGTGTTGACGTCTATGTTCACTTTTATATCTATCTATCTATCTATCTACATATATATATATATATATATATATATATATATATATATATATATATATAAACATAAAAAAACTACTTTAAAGAAAAATTTTGGTATTTTCTTGATCATATTCCTACAGTCACCAAGAAATTAATTAGTGGAATCGAAAGGATTAAAACTAAAATAAATAGACATAATACGTCTAAATGTTTTAACAGAACATGCATGAATGAAAATATATATGTATATATATATATATATATATATATATATATATATATATATGAGGCAAATACTATCAAAAACAACAAATATTTTGTGTCTATTAATTTAAATGATATATTTTCCAAGTTTCGAATAATCCTTGTCATACATCAGTAATTTTCCGAAATTCATTTCTGAAGGTATGTACAGAAAATATGGTCCAAGCTTTTCAATTTCCTGAGTCATCATCAGGGTAGGTAGAGATGATTGGTGAATTTAGTAAAATTTTGAGATGGAGTAACAATTCTATTTAAGTTAAGCTTTTAGAAATATATCATGACGCCCCCTTGGTCGCATTTTCGGATCTAAAGTCATAGAACAAATGAGTGTTGTGACAGGCCTTCATCAGGAGAAATGAATGGCAAAACCCAAACTCCGGTGGGGGGGGGTAGAATTCCTTGAAGCTCTTACTTCGTTTCTTGTCAAATATAAAATTCTTTGTCCAATACTAACGCGGTAAATGGAAGATCCTTCATTGCAGGTGTTTATTGCTAACAAGACTGATCGGGAGAATTACGAGGGTAAAGTTTTGCCTTGATCAAAGTTTTATTCTCTAGCCTCACAAAACAAATGCGCAGAATGTCAAACAAGGAAAATATTAACGTTACTACGTTGGGGGGGGGGCCTATTGACCAGATTCAGTATCCGCGGATTTCCATTTGTTTTAATCACTAGAACATGCCGTAACTGGCAGAATATTCGCAAAGTAAAATTAAAACTGTTTTTCAAACTTTTCTTTTAGGAGACAGTCTATATTTCTTTAAACGTATAATCGAAAATATGCCTGCCCGTTAAACTGAAATCGCTGAACATGAAGGTGTTTCTTTTTTTATAAATAATGTTTAACTAAATTAAACCGCATACTTGAGCGCCTATTGGGACTCAATCCACACCTCAAATGGAACTCATCCATGCGATCTATCGCTAAAGACGCTGTAAAATGGTTACTTGCCTCTACCGCTCCAGTAAGTACCTCGCTCCTCCTGATATCCTCTCTCTATAAAAGAAATAGATCAGGCCAAAAATGGAGTACCATTGCCATATATGGGCAGGATCTATTCAGTTTTCAATTCCCAGTCTCGACAGTTTTCAAAACCGTTTCTCCATTTCTTAGTTCTGTGATACTATTTGTTGCTACCGCGTTAAAACATGGGAAAGTTTTTTTATGAATAGATGGAGCGATATCCTGAAAGACTTTGAAACAAAGAAGCTTAATAGAATCCGTGGGAAAAATTGATGATTCATTTCGCGTATATACAACACCTGGAATTGGTGTGTTGAGGGTTTGAACAATGGGAAATGACCCAGACTTAGAGGGCAATGAAAATTGACATGTGTTCTCAGCAACTGAAAATGCAAGCTGTAAAGCGGAAACTTCATTTTCGTAAACAATGAATTTGGAATTGATTTCTCATGGTCGAAAGTTGAGCTAAAATACCAAGTGGAGGTGGATGAGCCACTCACGCTCACTGATGTTATTTAGTGAGAGGTAATAATATGAAAGAGTGTAACAAGAGAATTGCCTCAGAATTATGAACTAAGATGACAACAAAGGGAATTCACCGAAAACCACCCATGCATCGTGCCTCGCGCCATTTTGAGCAAATCTCAATAAAAACGAGTGAACGAAGAGAATTTGTCAGACAGAGACGGAGACGGGAGAGGAGAAAGACGGCAGAGTTCGTCCACTGGTCTTCATGCATCCCACGTGATTGCCTGCCGAAGTGAACCCTTCAGCTTCAGCATTGTGCCGAACTTTACCAACAACAGCAAACCCAACTTTACCGAGTCAACAGAAATATCACTTCCGATTTAGACGCGGATTGGGCTGATAATTAATTGCATACAAACTCTGATATAACCAATTATTGTACAAATGACTGATATAAAATCAGTATTTACTTTTGTTCAAATTATTCGAGTGTTATTTTATTCTGCACGTCTTCGGCCTGCTTGGACACGCCCCAAAACGACGATTCGATCTTGGCTGCCTTATGAACAAATAACGGCAGGTCTTCATCAACATGATGACAGTTCTACCAGTTCTAATCTTCACAATTAAGATTCGCCATGTCACACACATTTTAGCGAACCACCCTATTTTACAACTCGAGTAGTTTCTTCCCACAAACCGCTGTTTTGTGGAACTGACTCTCAGGAGGATGCATCCCTGATTACTAAAATCTTAACCCCTTCATGTCCAAGGGTAACCATTATTTTCTTCCCATATGCGCATAAACTGTACCTCTTACTTTGTAACCATCTAATTCGAGTGGCTCGTGTTCCTTGTACAAAGCGAACATTATTGTAAAAATTCACGGCAATGATACTCTCATAGAATGCGACCAAATTATTATTTTTTTTAAGCGTTTCACCCCAAGCAAGGCGGGAAGCCACTAGGACGCACGGGGTTACAGAAGATTTGGAGCAAGATCAGATAGGAGTGATAGAGGAAAGGATGAGGAGAAGGATAGTGGATAGATCAAGGCAACTGGAGATGTCGATTGACATTACATATGAATAGTTGGAGATTATAGCTCTCAGGGAAACTGGAATAGGAAAGGGACTTCCACGGGCGAGAGGTGCGAGATATGAAGCTATTGGAGTAGAAGAGACGGCTACATTTAGTAGTTTCGACAGTGAAAGGGTGAGAGCGAGATGCCAGCCTCGTAGGGCGCTTCAATTCATGAAGTCTGGGAACCAGCGAATGCAGCTCCTCCGAGGAATTACCATGAAAGTATTTGTAAAAAGACAGAGAGAGGCGACGGCGCGTCTGTGAGAGGGCGACTGTAGACGAGATGCCAGAACAAGGCCAATTATATTGCATATCCGCCTCTGATTATTATTATTATTATTATTATTATTATTAACTTTGATTTCAGTTGTTTACTTTATCATTTTTGTAAAAACACACAAAAAACTAAGATCATACAAATGTACATAGGTAAAGCTCTTCGCAATGAACGAACTGTAGTCTTGAGTATATTTTTTTTTATATTTCATTGAGACAATGGACTTCCAGGAATCCCTTCAGTGAGCCTATCGGAACCTTTTTCAATCAATCTGAGGGTTCAAACTAGAACTGGAATTACGGATGTGCTCATGTGCCACATTTTTGAGATTTCCATTTCAAGATCCTTGTACAAAGCGAACATTATTGTAAAAAAAATTGCGTTTGTTTTTATATCTTTTTATGTAAAACTAAATTTCTTTCTTAACACTTTACGTATTTACGAATTATACATATATTTTAAAGTATTTTAATATAAAAGAAAACGATGGGTTTTGCTGAAAAATATATTTTAAATGATTTTAATATAGAGAAAAGTTTGATTTTATTGTATTTTTGGTTGAAAAAATATTTTAAAGGATTTTTAATTTAAAAACGTTGCTTTTATTTAATTTTGCAGAAAAAAAATTATTTTAAAGGATTTTAATATAGAAAAATAAAAGGCTACTATTTGCTGTTATTTCTGCAGCAAAAACTTGAGCTCAAATAAGAAATAAATGATGTTTATTTTAAAATGTGCTTAGCAACGAAATACAGATATTTACACATTTCAAAGAACTACAAGAGAAGGTTGAAAAGTGAAAGGGATGACAATGATACTCTCATAGAATGCGACCAAATTATTATTATTATTATCATTATTATTATTATTATTATTATTATTATTATTATTATTAACTTTGATTTCTGTTGTGTACTTGATCATTTTTGTAAAAACATACAAAAAACTATCATACAAATTTACATAGATAAAGCTCTTCGCAATGTGCGAACTGTAGTCCTGAGTATAATTTTTTTTTTTTTATATTTCATTGAGGCAATGGGCTGCCAGGAATCCCTTCAGTGAGTCTATCGGAACCTTTTTCAATCACTCTGAGGCTTCCAACTAGAACTGGAATTATGGATGTGCTCATGTGCCACATTTTTGTGATTTCCATTTCAAGATCCTTGTATTTCGATAGTTTTTGAAGATCTTCAAACATACATTACAATCTGTGGGACTATCATATTAAAAATAAAACATGTTTTTGTTATGGGGTCCTCCCCTTTTTCATATAAGTGGACTCGATCAGAGTGTTACTTGGACTGCTGCCGTTAAATACCCAGAGTCATCTCAGAAATTGGACAGAATCAGAGTGAGCAGAGATTGAAATTGTGACTGAGTTGGAGGTAGAGTAATAGTATGAGGTAACCGCTTGTAGAAGTCAGTTACAAGCACGTAGACTCTAAGTCCTACTTCGAGACTGTATATATATATATATATATATATATATATATATATATATATTATTGCTACTAACCGCGTTTCTGGATTTACTAACAGTATTACCCATTGTATTATTGTGTAAATACATTTAATTTCTTATATTTAATTCCTGCGTTTGTTATTCAATGGAGAGTGGTTTTCATCTGGGAATCCACAACAGTTTTTCGTGGGTCTTTGTTGATTGGGCAATTCGCTTAGATTGTTCTGTCTGTGTAAAGTCCCATCGAAATTCTTACAGGTCCTACCCTCTGTAACCGTGTCTGGTTGATATTCATACCAGTTCCTTGCAATCTCCTTCCCGTAAAAGTTGTATATTTTCCACTGCAGATATTGGCCCATCTATCATGCCACGTTTTATATTCAGTCGGTGCTAACACTTTGCAACTTAATACAAGATGGTCAGTTGTTTCTGGATACTTATCGAAGAACCTGTATTTCGGGTCAACACAATTTTTCAGTATGTGCTTTGTAATTTCTAGTTAGCAAGCATTTATACTATGCAGCAAGAATAAAACCTTCTGTTTCAGCTTTTAACTTTGGACTACGCAACCACTGATGAGTACGAGGTTTATCTACATCAACGTATTTGGTACGGACAGAGTATTGATCATAAAGAGGTTTTTCTTTGCCATCGTTTCTACATTTGGTACATTGCATTTGCTTTTGCTTTCTTTTTAGTTGCATTGCCGCTGCAGTAGATGCATTATGGTTTATTTGCAATTCTTCGCCCTCTTGCAATTCAATTTTGAATTTGTTGGCTTCCTTTATTATTCTTACTTCTTTCATGTTTGTCAAATAACACACCATTATCCATTCCTCTGTGGTTTCCAGTTAGCTTTGAAGATCGATTTTTGTGATTTTGTAGGACAGTTCTAGTTGAACTAATCCTCTGCCTCCTTCGGATCTGGAGCCATACAGACGATAAATATCGGTCTTAGGATGATGCATGCGGTGGCAAGTGAGAAACATTCTCCTTTTGATATCTATTCTTTTAATATCAGCTATGGTCCAATTAAGGATGTTGAAACTGTATATTAAGCATGTTTATTATTATTATTAGTTTTAGTAGTAGTAGTAGTAGTAGTAGTAGTAGTAGTAGAGAGAGAGAGAGAGAGAGAGAGAGAGACAGGCAAATCGAAAAACAAGATTCTTCCTAATCCTTTGTGTGGTTCTTCTACAGAGAGGCTTAAAAAGAATTCAAGATTTCACAATTGCATTGAAATCTGATAAATGTTTTAAATCATTTAATTATATATTCCCATGCATTGATGCCATTCGTAATTCAAAATATTTGTTGACTTGGAGTAAAAGGAAAATATTAAGAATTAACTACTTACAAATAACAATCTTCCATCGTCTACAAAATGCTTCCATGGCATGCGTTACAAATGGACTCTTTCAACTCCAAACCGGAAAATGGGCGAAAAACGAAAACTGATGCTTTATAACCAACTGCTTCGGGTACCTGGAGCTTGACAACCCATGAATTCAATCCATGTAGAAAGGAAAACCCTGATTTTAATAATGTGCTGCCTTGTAAAACACAGAAATGGCTACGGATATAAAACCAGAGAGAAAATCCGGAGTGAACCCGCGAATGAAGTTGACTGTCAACATTGACAACTTTCCGGCAACTCAAACAGCCTTGGATCTTGTCGGTATGGCTGAGATGAGGACCATGTAGTCTGGGCAGCGTATCACCTTCATATACCATCGCTCTGGACTGAACTCTGGAGAGGTCACTCCAGATTCACCACCAAAGTTTACATTTTAACCAGACAAGATGTTACTTTTATCTCGCGAGATAAACAGATGCCTACTATATACTTAGAATCAGAAAAAAAAATCATATAATAAGAACATAGAACTTAGATTATTTGACACACACAGGGCGGATTTCAATCAGGGTGGACAGAGAAATATTGCGTATAACTTACCCCAAGAGACTGTGGAAATGATTAGCAGAGCAGGGATTAGCAGAGAAAGCAAAAAGACAAATATTGCTAAGTGCTACAAATGAGATGAAGTTGTGGAGAGCCATGATCACCCACGTTCTGAAGGGACAAAACACATAGAAAAAAAGTTATATATATCTCACATAAAATATATTGATGAAATTTAAGTCTGAATTGTAACTATCTGTGTAATAAATACGGCTGAAAAGTTCACAGACTGACAAAGATACTCTCATGGAATGTGATTAAATGAGGTTTATTTTTCAACATAGTCCCGCTTGCAGCTGACACACTTCTTTCATTGGTATTGTTTGGATCCCATTGATGAAGTATATTTCATCCTGCTGGTAAAAATTTATCAACAGCAGATTCGACGTCATAATTAATACCCCCTGCCAAGTGTTGGGGGACATATGATAGTCAGATGGTAGCAAATAGGGAGAATAGGGAGGGTGATCCAACATATATTTGAAACTACGGATATTCACGTATTTATGTTAAAGACCACTATTGTGGCGTCGAGACATCTACTGGCACGCCAACTTGTGAGTTTATAACGCCAACAGGCTCTCTGTGCTACTATACGGCACTGAGATTTGACCTCAGGGCAAGACCTTCATCCATTCCTGCATGCGTGGCTTCGAGCCCGACGCCCCGAGGATTATCCAGAGGGCGCAATGGTTCGTCAAGTCTCCAATGAGGAGCCCCTCTGGAGGACCAAAAAGCCGAATATATTCTGTGTTCGCTGGGACGGTCACCCACTACGACGCCCTGATGAGCACCCCATTGGTGTCATTTACTTGGCCCGTCTTATAGAAAGTGGCAACGCTCTCGCTGCAGACCACACAGCCGCTGGAAATTTGTCGTCCGCCCGGACCTCTAGTAGATTAACCTAGCGTTGGGGGATGTTCCGAAACTCTTGCAAGATAGGAAAAGCTGAAGGGACCAGGTTGTTGTCGTCGCCTCGACGTCTTGATAGCATGAGATTTAGCAGGAAGCTTTTAGAAATCATAGTAAAGACAAAGATGGGAATTTAGATTGGAAATATTGATCGAAGATACGTGAAGAATTGACACCTTCAGCTTTTCCTTGGTAACCGAGCGCTTCAAAAATAAT